>SZWC01005508.1:80409-127598 GCA_023375785.1 Penium margaritaceum
GCAACCACAAAGAGGAATGGAGGAGGGGGGGTGCTTTTGATACCACAGTGCAAATTGTAAGGAAAATGCAAGTTCAGGGGTGGCGACAGCACAACCATAAACGGAGAGCGGATTAGGAGGGGGAGAGGGTTTAAGGTAGGGGCAAGGTGAGCACCTCAAACAACCCAGATTTCCTGGGTCTCCTTGTCGGCCTTCCAAAAGAGGTAGACCGTTTTTTATACTTGCTAAGCTGCTGCAGGATAGCCAACTTACGTGCCGGTGGCACATCCAACTATAGCGTGACAATATTGGAGGCCATCTCCATCCACTTCACCTGGTCGCCACCAGCCGCTCGCTCAAAGCAATGCACCAGAGCCATTTCTACCTGAGCAAGGCTCTGGCCAGCACTTAGAGTACTTTGACCACGACCAAGAGCAAAGGCAAAGCCCTCTTCTAGGGCACAACGGACTCCTGCTGCTGGTCCATCTCCAGCTGCGCCTCCCATTCCCTCAGGTCTTGCTTACACGCCTGTATCATGGTCTACCATTCCTGCACCTACACCCGTGTTTCCTACAGCATAAGCATGTCCTCCCGCCACTCCACCACCAACTCCCACACCTCCTTGCACCCCTCCAATGCACGGGTGATAGCCTCGTGGTCCGTTGGTGCAACCGCTATCATTATCGCCTGCAGCTTGGCCTCCAGCACCCTCCATGTGTGTTAGAAGACCATGAGCTGCATGAGGAGGTCCCCCAGCAATTGAGCGTGCTCGGCCTGCATGAAGGTCACCTCCGTCCACTCCTCGTGCAAAGTTTGCCGTCGCTCCACGATGGTCATCTTCTCCTGCATCCACTGATCCAACCTGGCCCCCATTACGGCCCCCGGCGTTGCGAATTCCGTTCTCCACCGCCTGCTGGAGGTGTTCGCCCTCATTAGCTGTGGCCTCAAATGCAGCTGCCACAGCCTCAGCAACACCAACTGGATCCTCGGCGGCACGGGACACCAAGAGCACCCCGCCGGGTCTGGGGATCCAAGGGACTATGGCCGATTCCTCATCCACATCCGACTCGTCGCCCTCGGCATTCAAGTCACCAATGTTGACTGTGTTGGATTCTCCAACGTACATTACGTCATCGTCGTCAACCTCTTGAGAAGGGTTGTTATCTGCCAAATCTTCAGTGAATGTCACAAGGTCCTCCTCTACTGGAGGGCGTGGAGGAGGACTCCACCGATTTTTCCGTCCCCTTGGGCATTGTAAGTTCCTAGCTAGGCCGTCGGATGCAACTTCATGCTGCCAGACTCGGTGGCAGCCGTCTAACCACTCGAATTTCCCATCACTGAAACCAACTCCAATCCAACCCCACCACACTGAACTTGTCCCATCATTCTAGATCTAGAACTGCCACCCCCTCACGCCAATCCACCCTGCTTTGGTTCACCGTCTCAAACAAGGAGCAGTAGCCTGACTCAAGGTTCCGAGTGCGAAGGATGAGCTAATCCTGAGTGTACTATAGCTCTTCCAACCCTAATTATGTTAGCTACTGAGCTAACCACCTCTAGCAGAGAAGCCACAAAACCAAAAAAGCTCACACAGGTTCTTACACCTTCCTTTGTTGACATGTGTCATGTACCCCAAACTTAATCAGGCATACACTTCACCTTCAAGAGTACTAACGCCTTAGCATTTTATCTCAAGAGGAGCTCAAGTCATCAATATGCAAGAGAGAATCAAGCAAGGGTTAACTGATAAGCATGCATTACAAGTCCTTTCATAGCTCTCTCTCCAGTCGTAGAACTCAAAAGCACATTCCTGGGGAGTGGCCTGACCCAGCCACATCACTAATAGACGTGTGCTGTGGGCTTGACACATCAGCATCCTAGTTTCAAGGTGATAGACCAACCATGTAGCTTCCAAGAAGCTATGGGCTTTATTTCTTGGAAGCTTCCGTAACAAACAAGATGTGCATGGGGCCATGGTCAAACTCATTACCTCTCACTTGGCCAAATCAACAAAATGACTAAGTTAACCACTCACCCACATGGTGTACTCACAGGTCATATCTCACATTAGACAGACCATAGTTAAGTCACACCACAGCGGATCTAGGGGTCGTACCTCCACAAGGGGCAGAGCATTCCTGATCCGTCCTACAACATTGAACAAGGGGCAAAAACAATAGAAAAATTCTGCCATAGCCTCCCTCAACTTTTCATTGAACCGCACAGTGTGTGGGTGCCAAGCAATGCTTTTCCATGCAGGGATATGCCATGTCTCCTCCAAAAACTTGGCCAAGCACTACAGCAAAAAATTTGTGTCTACCGGATCCTTCCACGCCCGCTTTCTGTCCACCCTATGATCTGACGCATCTTCATTGACAGTGAGGTGGGCTGGAGGAGGAAAACCAAGGCCGCCGCCACCAACACCCACAATGTCAGACCCCATGCGTACGACGGCTCCAGGGGTGACCGACACACGTAAAGGTGACAGCGGACCACGTGGGGGGCTTGCAAAACGTGGCTGGAACACGCAAAGTAATTTAGACCTCGCCTTCTCGGCAGGTGGTGGAGAGAAACACCTGTCCGCCAAGGAGAAGCTGCCTTGCATTGATGGGGCCTGGAAAAAGAGGGCCTTGTCAACGGATGGGTCCTTGTCAACTGAGCTCACTATTGCAATGCATGGAAGGGAGAAGGCCTTACGCCTGATGGGGGGGTTGGAGGCCATGGCAGGCAATAGAGATGGACGTAAGGGGCCAAGTTTTACGTACCAGACGAACAAAAGTCCCTAATGTTTCCGAGTGGAAATTTCTGTTATTACAATAACAGCCCATCACGTCACGAGGCCGCGATACTTCCTCGACAGACGAGGAAAAACAACCCAACTACACTCACCCCCAGTGAATTCTTCCCGAACCATCTGACACCTTCAACCACTCTTACGAATCTACAATAGAAGTGTCACGAACTTTCGGTCGACTTCTCGAAGCACCGAGACGGATCTGGAATTATAAAGATGCATCTTGCATCTTCACCATTGATTCTCAAAGATTCCCAATTTCTTGGTGGACCTTGTCAAATCCAACCACTCACGACATGACTCCGCACGCATCGCTTGGCAATCAACCCAACAACCCCGACTATGCTTCATTCGTTACTCGACACTTGTATATATATGTTCGATCATTTCAACAGTTGTCATCAAAGTACACTTACCGCTAATTATAAACTTCTCAAGTGTCCCGTGTTATCGTGTTATTCCTCATAACTTCTACTTGTTCACCATGTACAATTCATTTGGCATAACACTGGGTTTCAGAGCGTAGTGGTGCTTGAGAGGCATCCAACTACTTTACTCATCCGGAGGACTACTTTGCAAAGCCGTCAGCACATCATGCACGTCAATAATTTGCAGACTTCACGACTACAACATAAGGCGAGTGAGCGTAATCGATCACCAGCATCGGGTCCTTGACGAGGACTTTGGAAATGGAGGAGCAGAACGTGCCTATTCATGCCAACCATGAAGCGGTAGCAAATGCTAGCGTGGCAGGCTATGCGGCAGCTGGAACAACCCCTACAGCTTCGACAACCAATCCGGTCGCGGACCCAACAGCGGTAAACCAGCTGCCCCTACTTACAGCCTCAACGACGATGACAGGAATGATAGGTGGCAGGGGAAACCAAGCACAGATCAACGAGGAACTGGCAAACCGAATCTCCATGCTCGAGGGGATCAACAGCCATCTGCTCCAACAGCTCAACGTTGTGATGGATTCTCTTCGCAACGCAAGCACACCGGAGGCGGTGCTCGTCAGAGAAATTCCCAACTCTCAAGCGAACCCAAAATTTGTCAAACTCCACCATACCTATTCGATCCTGTAAACTCAAAAGGACTGACGGTTTGGATGTGGCTGACGAGTTTGGAGGTATACTTCACCGCTGCTGAGGTCAAGAAAGATCAAAAGAAGCTTGACCTCACGGTCGCGCTTTTGCGTGGCACAGTGCTAATTTGGTGACATGATGTGAAGACCATCCAACGGCACCAAGAGATCGATAGGGCATCATCAATGGCCAATGGCACCCGCCTTATATCACTGTCCACAAGTATTCTACCCTTGGAGCAGATCAACCCATAGTGGCAAGACGTACTGATGCCACCAACCGACTGGACCCAATTCTCGCGTGTGACGCTTACACCTCTCGGATGACTAAACAAAAAACATGACAGACGGTACAAGCTCCAGCATCTCCGTTAGCAGTCTAGCATGGCAGAGAATACGAGGAGATTCTGCGAGATCAGCACTGGAGCAGACATCACCCCCAAAGAACTATGTTTTCACTACATCAACAGCCTCAACCAAGATATCATGCAAGCAATTGCCATTTTCGGCATCCAGAACGACTTGCCGTGGATGATCGCATCAGCAAAAAGGATCGACACAGCCAACTACAACTCTTGGATATAGGAATCCTACAGCTGGCAACCTCCCAACCACAATTATCATGGGAACGCAAAGAACCAGTTGGCAAATTGGTGAGATGCGGATGTGCATGGACTACCGAGCGTTGAACCACGCTACCATCAAGAACCGCTACCCCCTTCCCCAAGTTGATGAGCTTTTTGACCAACTCCAAGGGGCTCAAGTTTTGAGCAAAATCGACTTGCGCAGCAGTTATCACCAGATACGCCTCGCAGACACAGACATCGAGAAGACAGCGTTCCGAACCCGCTACGGGCATTTCAACTTCACGGTAATACCGTTCAGACTTACGAATGCCCCAGCAGCATTCATGGAGGCAATGAATAACATTTTCCGCCCATACCTTGACAATTATTTCATGGTGTACCTCGACAACATTATGGTGAACAGCCGCATCCCCGAGGAGCACCATGGACACCTTCGAATAGTTCTAAAAGTCTTACAAAGAAAGATGTTTTTCTTGGAAAACTCTCAAAGTGCGACTTTGGTTGCCGTTCAATCGAGTTTTGTGGTCACTTCATCAACGGTGGACGGATCACCATGGATCCAAAAAAGGTGGCAGTAGTCACTGATTGGCCGACACCAACAAACATTTGAGGAGTTCAAGTTTTCATCGGCTTCTGCAATTACTACTGGTGTTTTGTATGGGATCATGCACAAGTGTTAGCACCTCTTTCCAACCTCACTCAAAAGGAAAATGAGTGGCAGTGGGAAGACATCAAACAAAAAGTGTTCACCGCTTTGCGGAACACTCCAACCTTGGCGCCAGCCCTACGATTAGCCGATCCAACGGACAACTACGTCATGACTACAGACGCTTCTGATCGAGCCATCGGCGTAGTCCTCTTGCCAGACCATGGCAACGGCGAGCAACCGGTTTCATACATGTATTGAAAGCTATAACGAACAGAACTCAACTACGCTGTACACGATAGGGAAATGTTAGCAGTCGTACGTGCATTCAAGACTTGGCGATGTGACCTGGAGTGTCGCTGATGCATCGTATGCACTGACTACCATGCGTTGAAATATTTTAAGACACAGCCGAACCTGGAGTGCCGCTTATAAGCCGTTTTTTGCGCAAACTGATGACTCGCTACGGCAGCAGAATTCAGCATTTCAATGGTGTTTCATCCTCAAACCGATGGTCAATCCGAGCGGACAAACCAGACGTTCGAAAAACTTCTCTCAATACTATGCGATTCTCACGTGACAGATTGGGCACAAAAACTCCTGACCGCTAAAATCACATATAATTGGGCAGTTTCCACCGCAACGGTAAAACTCCGTTTGAAGTGCTGTATGGCAAACTTCCCGCCACACCAGCCGGACTAAAAAGTCTTAGCAACATTCCCACGGTTGATGTGCAACGCCGGGACTTCTCCACCAATTGGGAGGAAACATGTCAAATCCTCGCAAAGACACAAGCAGCGATGAAGCAAACAACTTCCCGACATTGCAATGACAACAAGTTTGCCGTTGGAGACAAAGTCCTTCTCAGCTTGACCAATGTCGGACTCCGTGGAGCCGACTGTTTGAAGCTCAACCCCTCATGGTTGGGACCGTTTGACATCAATCATGTGCAAACCTTCGTGGTTGTGTGACTCAAACTTTCCGATACTTTGCAATTTCATCCGGTGTTCCATGTCACCAGACTCAAGCACTACCGAGACTCGGAGAGAACATCTCGAGCAAGCATGTCCCTCCCCCTCCTCCAAATCAAGTGGACGAGGACATAAGGTACATCAACGAGGACATCCTCGGCCATCGACAACGAGGCAAAATGACAGAATATCTTATCAAGTGGCACGGCTATGACGCCGCACATAACAGCTTGAAACCCTATAACCACCTCCAAGACGTCGATCACCTAATTGACTGTTATTACCGACGTCACCAGGCCTCATTTGTACCCGCAACGGGATGTCACAGCTAGAAGGGGAGAACGAGTTACATACCATAGGTACACGAGTCCTTAATCTTTCGGAGTGGGCATTTCTATTATTACATGTCATAGCATCACAAGACCGCAATATTCACTCTAATGGTCAAGGACAAACCGGCCAACTACCCTCACCCCCAGTGAATCTTCTTGAACCATCTGACAACTTCGACCACTCTTGTGAATCTACGATACTCTACTACACTTTAAATTTGAATATTGACTCGATGTATAATTTATTTCAATTCAAAAATTACACTTTTGCATTATTTTCATGTAGCCATGATTTCATCGTAAGTCAAGAATTGTAACTTTAAATTTGATGAGAGGTCTGGTTTAGTTTTTTTTATTTCGACGAATGCATGGAGCCTAGCGAACGTGCCTCCTTGTCACCCTCGCTCGTACCCAAGGCTGCAAGAGGCTGACGAGGAGGTTGACAACGAGGCTGGCGAGGAGGCTGTCAACGAGCCTGATGCCGAGGCTATTTCACACTTCAAGCTCTTGAAGTACAAAACAGGAGGCCAGAATAAACTTGGTGCAAAATTTTTGCACATGAAACAGTCACAGCCATAAATAGTTGACATAGGATCCTAGGCTGCAGGAACAAATAACGGAATTGTGGTGTGTTGAATTTTAATTGGAAAGATTTTAATTATTTATGACAGGCTTTGAATTCGATGTAAATTTCAAATTTGACGAGTTTCAACCAAGTTCAAAATAGTTAAATTCGAAGTCAAGGTTCAGTAGGGTAGAAGTGTCACGGCCTTTCGGTCGACTTCTCAATGCACTAAGACGGGTCTGGATTTACAAAGGTATATCTCACATCTTCACCGTCGATTCTCAAAGTTTCCCGATTTCTCAGTGGACCTTCTCGAATCCGACCACTCACAACGCGACTTTGCACGCGTCGCTCGACAATCGACCCAACGACCCCGGCTATGCCTCATTCGTAACTCGACATTTGAATATATGTGTTGAATCATTCCGACTCTTGTCATTGAAGTACACTTACGATTAATTATATATAGCTCAAGTGTTGCAAATTCTAAATCGTGTTCTGCCTCGCAACATCTGCATGTTCACCATCTGCGCTTTGTTCAGCATAACACCAAGGGGGTTGTCGGTAGCGAGGCAACAGAAAGTCACGTGATTGCCTCACGTCAAAATCCTATCCCGGCCTAATCGGGCCGCGGTCAAACAGACCAGCCAACTAAAGTGCTTAAGGTGTTTGGACTGCTACGATTCACAAAGAACTCAATCCCACTGCTTCAATGGTGGACCTTTTGCTCAGTAGTGCAATGGGTGTCGCATGTGTAAGGTGTCCTTATCAAAGAGGCGTGACCGAGTAGGTAAAGTTTTGCAAATAAACAGGTAAAAAAAGAACAAAATCCACAAAAATGTACACAACCCATCACAAAATGTGAAACAATTAGTCCAAGTCATCACTCGAGTAAGGGAACCGGACGTGAAAACATAGCTGACTCGTAAGTTGATTGGAAAGTTTAATAGTTCCTTATTGCTACGTACCAGACATACACAAGTCCCTACTCTTTCCAAGTGGATATTTCTGTTAGGTTAGGGCAAAATAGCTTGTGTACACATAAAATGCAAAGTGTGACTCTCATCCGCCTAGCATCGGCAAAAGAACCTCAAAAGCCCAATCGGAAATCATGCTCACTCGCGGCATGCGTCGACGGGCGGGCAAGAAAAAAAATCGCATGGGGTCATCGCTCCCTCGAGATCGAGCAAAAACGCCCTTCTTTCATTTTTGACATTTTTTTAACACACGCAAACCTATTATTTTAACGCAAAAACCAAAATCAAACCCTACCCCGAGTTACATTCAGGGTTTTAGGGTTTTAGTTTTACGCGGGCTCTTGCTGGGCCCCGCAGTACTGGGGCCCAGTAGGTTCCCCTTCAACGCATGGGGAGTCTCAAACTCCCCTCAAACTTTAAGAGAACCTCCCCTCGCTAGTATCACAAACACTTCAACGAAGGGGTTTGTGATACTAACAGGGTGTGCCGCATGCCATGCGTCGTTGACGCATGGCATGCGGCCTCACCATGCATTTTCACCTGTTTTCTTTGTTACTGGCATGGCGGTAGCAGTGGCAGATGGGTAGTTAGGTTGTGTTTTTCCGGAAGACGGGCGAATAAGTTATATAGTTATACTATTTGGGTATATGTGACTTGTACCCTTTCTGATATTACATACACAACCCATCACATTGTAAGAACCACAATGTTCACTCTGATGGTCGAGGACAAATTGGCCAACTGCCCTGCCCTCGGTCAACATTCCCAAACCTTCCGACAGCTTCGACCACTTTTGCAAACCTACAAACAGAAGTATAGAGACCTTTTGGTTGACCTCTTGAGGCACCAAGATGAATATGTATTTATAATGATGTATCTTGCATCTTCATTGTCCATTCTCACAGACCCCCGACTTCTCAGCGGACCTTCTCAAATCCGACCACTCACGACGCGACTTCGCACGTGTCGCTCGACAATAAATCCACCGACCCCGACTATGTCTCATTTGTAACTCGACACTTGTATGTATATGTTCGATCATTTCGACACTTGTCATCAAAGTACACTTACTGCTTATTATCAATTGCTCAAGTGTCCCATATTCTAAATCGTGTTCTGCCTCACAACGTCTACCTATTCACCATCTACGCTCTGTTCAGCATAACACTTGGTATCAGAGTGTAGCAGTGCTTGAGAGGCATCCAACTACTTTACCCATCCGGATGACAACCTTGCACAAGCCGTCAGTGCATCTCGCACGTCATGATTTTGTAGACTTCGCGACAACAACGAAAGGCAATCGAGCACAACCGATGACTAGCAGCGGGTCTTCGGCGACGACTTCGGTGATGGAGGACCAGAAAGTGCTGATGCACGTGAACCCTGAAGTGATAGCGAATGCTGGCATGGCAGGCTAAGCGTCAATTGGAACAACCCCTACAGCTTTGACGACCAATCCGGTCGTGGGTCCAAAGGCAACAAACCAGCCGCCTCTACCAACGGCCTTGACGACAACAACAGGGATGACAGGTGGCACTGGACGACGAGAGCGGATGAACAAGGAACTGGCAAACAGGATCCCCACCCTCAAGGGGATCAACAACCACTTGCTCAAATAACTCAATGTCACGATGGAGGCTCTTCGCAACGCAAGCGTGCGTGAAGCGGTGCTTGTCAAGAGAAATTCCCAACTCGCTAGCAAACCCAAAATTTGCCCGGCTCCACCAAAACCATTTAAACCTGCAAACTAAAAAGACCGACAGTTTGAATGTGGCTGACGAGTATGGAGGTAATATTCACCGCTAATGGGGTCAACAACAATCAAAAGAAAGTTGACCTTGCGGTTGTTCTTTTACGTCCCACTACGTTAAGTTGGTGGTCCAATCTAAGGACCATCCAACTGTTGCATCATCAATGAGCAATGACGCCCGTCTCACATCACCGACCGCAGGTGTTCTACCCTTGGAGAAAACCAACCCACAATGGCAAGACACACTAAACGCCGCCGATGGGCTAAATTGAATTGTCGCGCACAATGCTTGCATGCTTTGGACGATTGAACAAGAATTCCAACGCATGATACAAGCTCCAGTGTCTCTGTCAGCAATCACGCGTGGCTGAGTACACGTGGAGATTTTGCAAGATCTTCACCATAGCAGACATCGCCCCCAACAAACTCTGCTTTCACCACAACAACGGCCTCAAACGAGACATCCGGTGAGCAATAGCTGTTTTTGGCATCCAAAACGACTTATCGTAAATGATTGCGATAGCAGAATGGATCGACAACGCCGACTACAAATCTCGGATCCAAGATTCCTATGGCTGGTGACCTCCTACCCACAATTATTGTGGAAACGGAAAAAACCAGTCAGCGGACTCCGTGACCACAATGGAAGTGGACACCGTCGACCAGAGATGTACGCAAACCTGCTACAATTGCAAAAAGGTCGGGCACATCACTTGTGATTGTCCAAGCAAGCAGCAGGCCCAAAGGGGTGAGTTGCATAAAACCAAGTCGGGAAACGCCAAAGGGCAAGAATAAAAGGTGCAACTCTTGTCCGTGAGGAGCGACCTACACCGAACAATTGCCCATCTAAGTAGCCTACATCATTGTAGAGGGTTTTTGAGATCGGAAAGTTTGACGAGAGGTATGCAGAGGACCAACCGCCGATACTACTAAAGGTTAAGCCTGGAGGATGTAAGATTCACTAAACGGTACCGGCACTATTGGATGGAGGACTTTCACACAACTTTGTAAGCAATGACATGGTTTGCAAAGTGGGTTTGCAAACCAAACCAGGGGTGTTTGAAAGAGAAACTGTCGATGGGAGGCTATAGATAGGGAGACTCCAAGAACAGCTACGATTGCAAGCGGGAGATGTCCGAGATGTCATGATCTGGAGGTCTTGTCTGATGAGTGACCACATAATCATCCTCGGGCAAGATTTCTTAAACTGGCACAATGCACAGGTCAACTGGAACAATGGCGACGTTTACGTGGAGATGGACGATGCCAAATGACAAGTTTTGCGTATGGGACGGAAGTAGATAGCGGGAGCAGCAACGGTGGAAGCAGCAGAGGAAGCCGCAAAAGTCGAAAAGCGACAACCTGTGCAGTCGATACCGCTCAACGTGGCCAAGAACTGCATACGACGAGGAGCTCATGCGTGGCTCATACATCTTGAGCCAATAGGAGAAGCGGAAGTGGCACTAGCTGACTCATCATCGGCCACATCAGCCTCATCGGCATCAACAAAGTTCGCAGTGGTACGTGATGAGTTTGCACCACTCATCCACTTGTTTGCGGACGTCTTCCTTGAAAACCTCCCGAGAACCTTACTTCCTCAACGAGACATCAACCATCACATAGAACTAAAGCCAAGGAGTAGACCTATAGTTCGAGGGGCCTATCGGATGAGCGATCACGAGCTGACTGTGTTGAAAACGTAGCTCAATTAGATGCTTGGTCAGGGGTTCATCCGCCCATCCACATCACCATACGCCACACAAGTACTATTTGTAAACATAAAAGTGGCGAGATGCGTATGTGCGTGGATTATTGGGCGTTGAACAAAACTACCAACAGGAACCGCTACCCCCTTCCCTGAGTTGATCAGCTTTTTTACCAACTCTGAGGGGCTCAAATCTTCCGCAAAATCGACTCACACAGCGGATATCACCAAATACTCATGGCAGACATTGATATCGAGAAGACGGCGTTCTGAGCCCACTATGGACAGTGTGAGTTCACGTTCATTCCGTTTGGACTCACAAACACCCTGGCAACGTCTATGGCGGCAATGAACAACATTTTTTGTCCGTACCTTGACAATTTTGTCATAGTGTACCTCGACGATGTTATGGTGTATAGCCACATCCCGGAGGAGCACGATGAACATCTTCGAAAAGTCCTCGAAGTCTTACAAAGAAAGGTTTTTTTGGAAAACTCTCCAAATGAGACTTTCGCCATCGTTTGATCGAGTTTTTGGGCCACGTCATCAACAGTGGACAGATCACCATGAATCCAAAAAAGGTGGCAGCAGTCGCTGATTGGCCGACACTGACCAACGTCCGAGAAATTCAGGTTTTCTCTGATTCTGCAATTACTACCAAAGATTTGTATGGGAATATGCCTGAGTGTCACTACCTCTTTCTTACCTCACTCAAAAAGAAAACGAGTGGCGATGGGTAGATAGTGAAAAACTAGCATTCACCGATTTGCGGAACGCTCTCACCTTGGCGCGAGCCCTACGATTAGCTGATCCAATGTTCGACTACATCATGGCCACTGATGCATCAGACCGAGCCATTGGCGCATGCTTACATGTCTCAAAAAATGTGAAGACCAAAAATCAACTACAAAGTACACGAGAATGAGATTATGGCAGTCGTGCACGCTTTCAAGATGTGGCGGTGCTACCTGGAGTGTCGCTGATGCATCGTACGCACTGACCACCACATGTTCAAACATTTTAAGATGCAGCCAAATCTCAGTAAATGTCAAACCCAATGGATGGATTTTCTTGAATCCGGGTTTGACTACGATATCGAGTACCGGCCAGGCAAAATTAATCTGGCGGACGCACTCAGCCGCCGACCAGATTTTATGGCTGACATGGCAACGCCTAAGCTACAACAAGACCCGTACCTTGAGTGACTATGCGCACAATGCTCCGACCAGCACGGGGGATATGATAAAGCAAAATTGTGGTTCAATGCACCCTAGTGGCAATGGCGCTGCGCTTCACACGCCAAGTGGTCGTTCCCCCGGATGACAAACTTCGTCGTATACTACTCGAAGAGTGCCACGACACCGGACCTGGTGGACACTTCAGAAAGGACAAGACGCTGAAGAAGTTGGCGTATAATAATTGGTGGGACAAGATGCCATCCAACACGGCCAAATTTTGCAAAACCTGTGACACATGTGAGCGACAAAAATCCCGCCGCACAAGGCCACCCGGACTTTTGTAACCGCTCCCTGTTCTGATGGAACCATGAGCGGACATCTCCATGGACTTTGTCACATGATTACTGGTCACACCCAAGGGATGTAATGCAATCCTCGTGGTCGTCAACAGGTTTTCCAAAATGTTCCACTTCATCCTGACAACGTCCATCGTCATCGCCGAAGGAACAGCGCGGCTGTTTCTAAACAACATTGTACAAAAACGGTCACATGATGTTTCTAAACAACATTGTGTGACTACACGGAGTACCAAGAACCATCACAAGTGACAGGTACGGTCTATTTACCAGCCATTTTTGGCGCAAACTGATGACTCGCTACGGTAGCATAATTCAACTTTCAACGGTGTTTCATCCTCAAACTGATGGTCTAACCAAGCGGATAAATAAGACGCTCAAACAACTTCTTTGAACACTGTGCAAACCTCACAGGACGGACTGGGCGCCAAAAATCCGGACCACTGAAATCGCATGTAATTCAGCAGTTTCCACCAGAACGGGTTATACTCCGTGCGAAGTGGTGTACTGCAAACTTCCCGTCATACCAGCCGGACTACAAAGTCGCAGCAACATTCCTACAGTCAACATTCAACGCAACGAGTTCACCACCATCTGAGAGGAACACGGCAGACACTAGCAAAGACACAATAAGCGATGAAGCGAGTAGCTGATCAGCATTGCAACAACGACGTATTCGCCCTTGGCGACCGAGTTCTCCTCAGCACCGCAAACATCAAACTCTGCAGAGCTGACTATTCGAAGCTCAAACCCCGCTCAAATGGTTGGGACCGTTTGAGATCAAACGCATGCAACCACCTGTGGTTATGCGACTCAAACTCTCTGATACGATGCAAGATCATCCTGTGTTCCGTGTCAATAGATTCAAGCACTACCGATACCCTGGAGAGAACTTCCCTTGCAGAGATGTCCCTCCTCTGTCTCCCATTCAAGTAGATGAAGAAACGGAGTACGTCATCAAGGACATCCTCAGCCATTGACACCAAGGCAAGATGGCAGAATATCTCGTCAAGTGGCACGGCTACAATGCCATGCACAACAGCAAGGAACCCTATGACAACTTCCAGAACTTTGATCATATGATCAAAGGCTACTACCGTCGTCACTAGGCCACATCTCAATGTGCGCCGGGACGTCACGGCTAAAAGAGGGGAAAGTGTTACATACAAGACATTGTAGCTAGAGAGCCGGTTTGGCCCTCCCTCCTCATTGAAGCGAGGGGTGGTTGCGCACCACCCCTTGTGTCAACGAGGTCTGGCCGAAAGCCAGCACTTCCCTGACCGCCAGCTAGCTCGCTGCCGGCCCGCCGCCAGCCGCAGATCACGGCCTCAGCCCAATCGGCAGCTGAGGGTCCGTGAGGGCCTCAAGGGTGAGGCCCCGTGGCCTTGTGCCCTTGCCCTTGCTCACCCTCCTTGCAAGCAAGAGAACGAGGAAGAGGGAGTGGGGCAAGGGATAAGAGGTGAGAGAATCCTAGCACGAAATCCCCAGCGTGTCTTGCATGCGATGATTTTGTGCGAGAACATAGAAAATGTAATTCAAGGTTCGTTTGCAAAGAACTTCAACATGAAACAACAGAATAAAATCGTACAAATGCACAATTTTTAGGTAAAACCCCTCGGTTTGGGTCCCAAAACCAGGGGTAAGGTTAAAAACGGAAATGGGCCTCTGGAGACTCGACATATTTGATTCTCCCTTCTCTGGGTCGTTGATGACGGTTGCTCCTTAGTTCGGCAAGGGGGAAAAACCCCTAACGCGGACTAAGAACGCCATGTTGTAAACTCCAACGACGACTTCACAGCAGGAGCTAGAGGTTCCGGCACGTTTTAGTGGTTCTCAAAACCAGACAACCCCCGCGACCAAGAATTGACTGAAACGGTGGCTAAGTCGCATATAAGATACCTCCAGCAGCTACAAGCAGTAGCAGAAATAAGCAAGTGTAAGATCAAGAAGCTATAATAGTATGAGAACCATACTATTAGCTCTCTTAGCCTTCCTAGCCGTGAGTCACGACTTAGGGTACTGCCTAAAATCCACGTACTTGTGCCGAATCTTGGCAACCTAGAAAGGTAGCATTTTTCTACCATATGGTTGTGCCAAGCGTACAGGGATAGGAAAGTAGAAATCAAATTTTTAATTGCCTCACCGATCGTGAGAGCAAGGAGTCTTCGGGAGGAAAAACCTCCTCAAAGTTGTGAGGTGAGCCTCAGAACAGCCCGCATGTGCTAATTGCATGGGTGACGAGATGGCAAGTGCCGGACTGTCCAAGACCAACAAGGGCAAGGTGGTGATGGCCTCACTCCATGCCCTTGGTGGACTTCAAATCATGGGAGCCGCTACCGCGAGCACGGTTTCCAAACTAAAGGCAACCGCACCACCAAAGGCAACTAGTTCCAACCTCGGCGACACCGAGAAGCGTGTGGAGGCCGGAAAACTGCTTGACGAGCACGTTGACGCGCACGTGGGCAACCCCCACGCGTCAAATGGTGCGTTGAAGGAGGATCACCTGGGCGGGTACCCCGACAAAGAGCACGATGCTGACAATGGCAAAGGCAACAAGGATCGCGATCATTGCCATTGTCCTGTGGAGAACTCGAGCCGATTGCTCAAGAAGGGCAAGGTGTTCACCGAATCACCAAAAGTTGCTGACAACAGCACGGCTGGCAAGAGCAGCATAGGCGGCGGAAGCAACCATGCGGGAAGCTCTTGTAAGAATGAGCAAGAAAACGCCCTCGCGAAGGCAATTCGCAATGACCACCAAAGGCTTGTTGAGTTGGCTGCCAAGGCGGTGGGCCAACTCAAGATCGGCACCGATAGTGCAAACGCAACACCAGACGGAGGAATGAAGGCAAACCCCCCTTTTTACGATGCGACAGCGATGGGGAAGACCCATGCCCACTCAAGCGTCATTGCCGACGATAGCTTTCTTTGGAAGATGGGGCTCCTCGGAGGGGTGTATGCGAATAGTACCCTCCTGTAGTGGGTGAAGGTGTACGGACAATGCAATGTCCTGGAGGAAATTGCTGACGCTCTGACAACATCAAAGGTAAATGTTGTGTTTGCCAGCCCGCTGGCCCACGTCAGGCAGAGCATCACGAATCTCGGCCATGATCGCCAACTCGAGTGTTTGGCCACTTATGAGGCAACCTGCCGATGCGACGACCTTGCCAAGGTGTTGCAGAGCGTGGCCTAGGTACGCATGCAGCAACAATTTTAGCAGGTCGTGCGTGTTCATGCCACCGTCGGTGGCAGCGAGAATCCGCCTGCCTTGACAACCTTAGGTCCGGTTATGAATACGTCCTTCCTCCACAGTTTGGAGATCTTCTATAAGGGCGTAAAGCTGACCGACTAGTTGAACTACATGGAGCATGTCTTAAGTGTCCACAAGGCTCCACGCAGTGAGTGGGATGACCTTGCCATGACGCGGCTTGAAGACAAGCTCTTCAAGTACATGGTCAAGGAGTGGAGTGCACAGAAGCCACACCTTGAGTGGCAGCCTATGTTGTGAGAAGCCTTCTACGCAATCCTGCGTATGAAGTATACCCAGTGTGAGGAAGTGCACCGCGCCTTTCACAAGATCAATGACTTCATGGAGCTGAGTAGTTTTCTTGAGGCCTACTTGAGCAAGTTCATTGCGCTCGTGAAGGAAGCTGAAAGTTTCATCGAGAGTGACTGGACCCAGACCTCTACGTACCCATAGTGCTTGCTACTGGAGTCCTTGCGTGATGGTCTTGTCAACGATAAACTGAAGGAGAAGACCACCATGACTCCAACGGGCCGAGCTTGGACAAGCTGAGGGGGTTGCAAGACTACATGAGCGAAGTGTATTCAGCGAACCCGAAGCACTACTTGGATGCACGGCCAAAAGGGCGTGCATAGCGAGGCTGTGATGCACGCATGGATGCTGTAGGGGCTGGAGGGACAGCGGGGTATCGGGGCGTGGTCAAGGGCAAGCAACTTACATACACCCCAGCCAAGAACACTGGTGGGAATAAGCCCCCAGACCACAAGTGTTGCCACAATAATGACGAGCTACAAGTGGCTTGTGAGTGTCACAACACAGCCTTCCAGAAGGGACTGTGCCACAACTACATGTAGCCCGGAAACTTTAGGGCTCAGTGTCCTTAGGCTGCTAGTGGTGGACAGGAGGCGGTAGCGTTGGCTGCAACCACAGCACCTTGTGGAGACGCCATAGTAGGAGGCCACGGATAGGGCCATGGATGAGGCTGTGGGCACTATAATGGACACAGCTGTGCAAATGAACAAAGCCGTGGTGTAGTTTTCCCCCACCACTGTGTGACGTTAGTGGGGACCACTCAGGGGTAAACGTGGACCGCGAGTGTGGATTCATGTTTTCAGATGAGGTTGTAAAACAATATGAAATTTTGATGAGTTCAAACTTCTTTATTGTTTTCTCCCCTCTCACTGAACCTCATTCTACACTTGTCGAATGACATTTCTCGCTAAATCTTGTATCACGAGACGAGATGCATGACCAAACCTGCTGAGTGGTGGCATCACAACCACCACGCATGAACCATCGGACGTAATAATTGAAGCGAATGCCCTGACAGCAATGAGCTCAATCACGTTTGCAGTACCCTTAGTTGACGATTTCAATCCATTCAAATTTAAAGACTAGAAAGTGCTAGCCAAATTCACCCATACCCACAAGATGTGGACTCAAGTGGGTGAATCATGGGAGTTGCAGCACCCACCATACCGGTTTTGTGTTTACCACAAACTAAGCTTGCCATTGTCGAGCTTTTTCAATCGGAAGAGTGGATGTAACATGACGATGTAGTTCAAAGGACACCTAGTTGTTGCTCCCGTGAACTTACTTGCCGACACTAGAGAAGATGACTCATTTGTTAGCCTTGGCTTTAACCGACAGGTTGACCTAAAGAATGAACCATCAAGTCGTAGTTGTCGTCAGTGACAACTGTATGATACCTGTGATCGGTACCTATAAAGCAAATGTATATATTCAAGGGTGCACAAAGAGAGTCACGTTGAAGGTACTTAACCTTCTTCACCCATTTGACGTGGTGCTTGGCAATCCCTGGCCTAGTGAAAACAAGACTCTAATGTGCTTTGAAACAAAGCGTTTGATCTCCCAAAAAGGACGTCGTTGCTTTACGCTGATTCTCAGTACGGAATTGTCACCGACACGGCCCAAAGTCCATGCCAGCTTGTCTATGATGCAGATCAAGAGACGTATTTGCCAAGGTTGTCGATTCTACTAGGCCGAGCTGCATAGATTGGAGGACGACATGAAGGAAGACTCGTCATAAGAGATCAAATCTCTATTGGCGGCGTTCTTGGATGTATTCCAAGGCCCACCGGCTGGGCTTCCACCAAAAGGACACATGGGCTACACGATTCCGCTCTAGCTGGACGTGAATCCTCCATTCAAACCCATGTATTGCCTTAGTCCAGCGGAAGGTGAGAGGCCAAACATCAAATCAAACAGTACCTTGCAAAAGGGTGGATTGAGCCAAGTAGCTCGCCGTACAGTGTGCCCATCCTTTTTGTGAACAAAATTGATAATGGTTTACGCATGTGTGTGGACTGCCATGCATTGAACAAGCTGACGATGAAAATTTGATTCCCTTTACCACAGATTTAGGACCTGTTTGACCAATTCCAAGGACCAAAAGTGTTTTCATCCTCGGATTTGTCTCGAGGGTACCATCAAACCTGCATCACGGAAGATGATGTGCCCAAAACTGCATTTCAAATGCACATTGGACACGATTTGTTCTGGTTGTTATGCTTCAGGCTAACGAATGCCTCGGCAACCTTCCAAGAAGAAATAAATCAAACGTTTGCCAACCAACTCAGTCCGTTTGTCTTGGTTTACCTGGATAACATCCTGGTTTTCTCCAAATCAATGGAAGAGCACATAGAACATTTGCGCGAAGTCCTCGCAATCCTTCAAGAACAAAAGTTGTATGCAAAAGTGAGCAAGTGCAATTTTGCATAAGATGAGATCAAATACCTTCGAAATTTTGTCGGCAAGGACGACATTCGTGTCGAACAACGAAAGGTCCAAGCCATGGTGAACTGGCACCGCCCAGAAAATGTTGGGTACATTCAATCTTTCCTTCGCCTTGCAAACTTCTTTTGACGGTTTATGCAAGGGTATTTGACCCCAGTAGCACCGCTAACTAGGCGCACGTGAAATGAAGTGCGTTGGGAATGGATATCTGATTGCAAGAATGCCTTTGTCAAAGTCAAAGAGCTTTTATCAACGGTATCCATCTTAGCTCTTCTGGATCCACGTAACCGTGGGAGATTTGATGTGATACGTTGGTAGTATGACTTGGAGATGTCCTCATGTAGAATGGTCACTCAGTTGCGTATGAGAGCCGGAAGCTCATCGCGTAGAAACATGGAACACGACCGGGGATCAAGAGCTCCTTGTTATAGTACATGCTTTTCAAGATGTGGCGTTGCTACCTCGAGGGTGCTGAAGGGGGTGTGACCGTCATGACCGAATATAACCTATTGGTGTTTTACAAGCACAACCGAACCTGTCAAGACGATAAGCGAGTTGGAGCAAATACCTGAGCCGATTCTTGTTCACATGGGAACATCGGCCAGGACGCATCAACGTGGCATACCCACTAAGCCAAAATCCTTTGAAAATTAAAACAACCACCAAGGTTGGTGGATGTTTTATGGCCATTGCAACAGCAACTGTGCAAACACCACATCGTCCTACACCTCTACGGCAACCACCTCAAGAGATTATGCACTATAACGGTTTTCTAAATAGGATCCGGATGGGATATTGTGTGGGTTCTTGGTTTCAAGAATCGTGCAATCTAGACAAGTACGGATTGGTGGAAGCCAGAGAAATCTTTTGGCACGGAGCACAAGGTGTTGTGCTAGACTCAGAAGAATTTCGAGTAAAGATCATCTCCCAGTTCCACGACCTGCCGGTCGCAGGTCATGTGGGACCTCAAAAGACCGGGCAGGCACTCTCATACCACTATTGGTGGCCCGCATGAATTGTCAATTTCTTTAAGTATTGCATGACATGTGACCCATGTCTTTCAAATACGGCTAGTAGCAAAAATCTTACTGAACTCCTCCAAAAGGTTTCCATTCCTGGGACTCTAAGGGAGTGTTTCAGCATGGACTTCATTACTAATCTTCTCGATGCAGCCCGTGACCACGATACAATACTAGTGGTTGTGCATCTTTTGAAATAGATGACACAATTCATCCCTACAACCAATGATGTCAACGCAGAGGAGACCGCTTGTCTTTTCTTTGAGGGCATCCTAAAGTACCATGACTTGTTGTTGCGCATTATCTCCGATCAAGATTTAAAAAATAGTAACTGCTGGCAAAAGATGCACGAGTACTTCGGCAGCGAGTCACAAATGTAGAAAGCGTTTTACCCTTAAAGTGGCGGAAAAACAGAGTGCATGAACCGCACTCTCAAACAAATGCTCCACATGTACGTGGACCCTGCCATAAATGACACGGACAAATTCCTAGCACCGGCAGAGTTTGTACTAAATAAATGGGTGAACAAGTCTACAAAGTTCAAACCGTTTGTGTTGAATAGTGGTCAGCATCTAGTGGTGGTCTCTTCATTAGTGAAGAGTAGGAGTACAGGAGGACAAGATCCTTCAGCTCAAGCCTTTGCTGAGCGCATAGACTCCTTGTTACAAGAGGCAAATGGTTACCTTCAAGCTGCTTGGCACTGACAAAAGGCATATGCCGACAAAAGTTGCCATGAGGTCTTGATTGAAAATGGTATGAAAGTGTTTCTTAGCTCTAAGATTCTTTGGCTGAACTTGCCAGGGGCGCAAAAACTTCAACCAAAGTGGATTGGGCCATTTCCGAAACTTACACGCATCGGGCCAGTGGCATACCGGTTACTGCTTCCACCGAGTAGGAAGATACATAACGTGTTTTGTGTGAGCCTATTGACTCCACACACGGTAGAGGGAACTGTTGAGCTACCAGCGGCATTCCTTGCTACCGAGAGCCAATACAAGGTTCTTCGCCTACTCTAGCACCAAGAGCGTACTCTGCGGCCACGAGTTATTAGAGAATACCTTGTTCATTGGGCTAGGTGTAGACCTGAACAAAACTCATAGGAGCATGAATCTTGTATGCCTAGAGGGGTGGTCAACGAGTGTTGGAGCGAGCTGACAACTTGCACAGATCGACACTTGTCAGGAGGTACCACCTAAATGAAAAAAAAGTGAAAGACATTCCCGGAGGGCGGCATTCATGGACTACGACCATAGGAAGTTGGGCACACCCAACATGGTTATTGCGTGGACGCTCCAGCATAAAGGGCGGAGGCCGCTAGCCATGCTGACCGACAAGCTGTAGCTTAGATTTAAGTACCATGCACGTGTTCATGTATAGGTGGTGATTGAAGTTACTAATTTTCGTTCACTTTCGTTCACAATGCTGATGATTCACAAACAGATCATCTTGCTTGTTCATGAACCGATATGACTGCTGATAATTGGGGAGGAATGTAGCGGGAAGGCCGGTTTGGCCCTCCCTCCTCGCAAAGCGAGGGGTGGTTGCACAGAACCCCTTGTGTTAGCGAGGGCTGGCCGACAGCCAGCACTTTGCAAGCCGCCAACCAGCTGGCTACCGGCCGGCTAGACGGCCGGTGGCCGGCCAAGTGATCGGCTCGCCACCAGCCGGCCGACCGCCAGCCGCCGATCGTGGCTTTAGCCCGATCGGCGGTTGGGGGGCCCCAAGGGCCTTGAGGACGAGGCCTCATGGCCTTGTGCCCTCACCCCCGCTCGCCCTCCTCACAAGCGAGAGAACCAGGATGAGGAAGGGGAATGAGGGACCAGAGGCAAGAGATCCTTTGCGTGAAATCGCCAACGTGCCTTGCATGCGACAATTTTGCATAAGAACTGTTGGAGTGATGCTCCTCACCATGGCAGGAGTGACTCCAAAAATGAACACCAAAGATAAAAGCCTTAGTGGCTTAGTGGTTAATGGTGTCCACCTGTAGATGCAGGGGCTCAAGTTCAAGTCCCACAAGATCAAATTCTCCCCTGCCTCAAGGGAAGTGGAAAATAGATGCCAGGAAGCTAGCTCAACCTCTAGAATTCCTCCTTAAGGTTCTAGAAGGCCAGGTGAGGGTCCAGGAAGGTGGCACACCTTCGAGAAGGGGTGACTTGTTCTAGAAGACATCTAGGGGTGTCTTGGTCTTCTGGATACCTTCCCTTCTACTAGAAGTGAGCTGAGGAATCTAGGAAGGGGCAGAAGCTTCTAGAGGAAGGAAGGGATGCCTTCCTAGGTGGGAAAAAGGACAGCCTACCAAGGGCCACTCTAGAAGCCATAGAATCTGCTAGGAAGCTTCAAATCTGGCATGCTTTGGTGTTATGGAATGCTTAGATCAGTGGCTATAAAATGCCACTGCTTTTCAGCCATGATCAAAAGTTTATTCCCATTAAATTCATGCCAAAGCTATTGCATCACTCTCTGACTAGCTTTTTGCCATCCTTGGAACCAGTTGCCTCCACAGTTTCAGTCTCTCCAAAAACAGTTGGTGGTGTGAACCAGCCACTGCTAGTGACCTTCCAGGGTGCACACTCACCCTCAGGCCAACAAGAACATCAAAAACATAAATCGATGCTCGTTTGTTTGTGGACATAAAACAACAAAATAAACTCGTGCGAACACATGAGTTTGAGGTAAAAATCCTTGGTTTCGGTCCCAAAACCAGGGGTAAGGTTAAAAACGGAAATGGGCCTCTGGAAACTCCAAGCATTCAAGTCTCCCTGCTCTGGGTCGTTGATGACAATCGCTCCTTAGTTCTGCGAGGGGGGAAAACCCCTGACGAGGACTGAGAACGCCACTCTACAAACTCCGATGAAGACTTTACAACACAATCTACAGGTTTTGGCCCATTACAGACATACACGAGTCCGTAATGTTTCCAAGTAGGCATTATTGTTACTACACACAATGGGCTGTGTGTGTAGTAATGATATTCACTCCGACAGTTGAGGGAAAACTGGCCAACCGCCTTGCTCTCAGTGGATATTCCCGAACCTTTCGACAACTTTGACCACTCTCGCGGATGAACGAACAGAAGTTTCAAGACCTTTCGTTTGAATTTTCGACGCACGGAGACATATCTAGATTTATAAAGATGTATCTTGCATCTTCACCATCGAATATTGAAGACACCCGACTTCTCGACAGACCTTCTGGAATCCGACCACCCACAATGCGACTCCGCACGAGTCGATCAACAATTGACTCAACGACCCCGACTATTTCTCATTCGTAACTCGACACTTGAATATATGTGTTCAATCATTTGGACACTTTTCATCAAAGTACCCTTACCGCTAATTATAAATTGCTCCAGTCCCAAATTCTAGATCGTGTTCTACCTTGCAATTTCTACCCGTTCACCATCTATGCTCCGTTTGACATAATACTTATTAGGTGATCCGTACCGGACGTACACAAGCTCCCAATCTCCTCAAGTGGGTGTTTTTTTTATTACACAAACAACCCACCACTTCGCAAGAACCGCGATACCCACTCTGACGGCTGAGGGAAAACTGGACAACTGGCCCACCCTCGATGGATACTCTCGAACCTTCTGACAGCTTCGACCACTCTCGCGAACCTACAATGAGAATTGTCACGACCTTTTGCTCAACTTCTCGACGCATCAGGTCAAATCTGGATTTATAAATATGCATCGCATATCTTCGCCGTTCATTCTTGGAGATCCCGGAATTCTCGGTGGATTTTCTTGAATCCAACCACTCACGACGCAACTCCATATGTATCGCTCGACACTCGACCAAATGACCCCAACTATGCTTTATTTGTAACTCGACACTTGAATATATATGTTTTATCATTTTGACACTTGTCATCGAAGTACACATACAGCTAATTGTAAATTGCTCAAGTGTCCCAAATTCTAAATCATGTTTTGCCTCGCAACTTTCACATGTGCAGCAGCTACGTTCCGTTCGGCATAACACTTGGTATCAGAGCGCAACAGTGCTAGAGTGGCATTCAACTACATTACCCATCTGGAGAACTACCGCGCACAAGTCTTTGGCGCATCTTGCACATCAAGAATTCGTAGACTTTGCGACTACAACGGGAGGCGAGAAAATACAACCAACGAGCAGCATCCGGTCTTCGGCGACGACTTCCGCGTTAGAGGAGCTCATACTATGTGCTGGTGCATGCAGACCCTGAAGTGACAGCAAATGCTGGTGTAGCAGGCTTTGCGTCAGCTGGAACAGCCCCTACGGCCTCGGCGACCAATCCGGTCACGGACCCGACGACGAAAAACCAGCCGCCCTTACCAAGAGCCTCGACAACGACAGCAGGGACGACAGGTGGCACTAGACAACAGGCGCAGATCAACGAGGAATTGGCGAACATGATCTCCACGCTCAAAGGAATCAACAACCACCTACTCCAATAACTCAACATTGTGATGGAGGCTCTTTGCAACGCAAGCGTACATGAAGCGGTGTTTGTCGAGAGAAATTCTCAGCTCTCAAGCCAGCCTAAAATTTGTCCAACTCCACTAGAATCGTTCGATCCTGCAAAGTCAGACGGACCAACGGTTCAGATGTGGTTGACAAGTTTGGAGGTGTAGTTCACCGGTGTTGGGGTCAATGATGATCAAAAGAAAATTGACCTCGCAGCCCCCGCTTTTCCGTGGCACAGCATTAAGTTGGTGGTCCCACACAAAGACCATCCAATGGTAGCAACAGACCGGCGGAGCATCATCAACGTCTCACGGCGCCCATCTCACATCACCGACCACATGCATTCTACCCTTGGAGCAGATCAACCCACAGTGGCAAGATGCGCTGACGCCACCAACAGACTAGAACACAATTTCACACATAATACTCGCACACTTAAGACGAGTGGACAAAAAGTGCCGCGGAGATTCCACGAGGTTATCATCGGAGCAGACATTGCTACAACAAACTCTATTTTTACTGCAACAATGGCCTCAACCAAAACATCCTGTGATTTATCCCTTCTTTTGGCATCTAGGACAAATTGTTATGGATTATTGCAGCAACAAAAAGGCTCAACATCGTCGATTACAATACTCAGATCCAGGAATCCTACGGAAGGCAACCTCTTGACCACAGTTATTGTGGAAATGGAAAAAACCGGTCGACGGACTCCTCGACTTCGATGGAAGTGGACGCCGTCGACCAGAGAGACATGCAAACCTGCTACAAGTGTAGAAACGTTGGGCACATTGCTTGCAACTGTCAAAGCAAGCAGCAGGCCAAAAAGGGGAGGAAACCACAAAAAAATGAGTCAGGACACGACAAAGGGCATGAGCAAAAGGTGCAACTCTTGTCCGTGAGGAGCAATCTGCGCCAAATGATGGCCCATCTGAACGACCTAAATCACCGCAGAGGGTTTCAAAGATCGTAAAGTTCACCGAGGGGTACAAGGATGACCAACCGGCAATACTGCTATAAGTATAACCTCGAGGATGCAGAAGTTGCAGAACAGTACCGGCACTATTGGATGGAGGAGCTTCACACAGCTTCGTGAGCAATGACATGGTTTGCAAGCTAAGTTTATAGGCTAAACCAAGAGTTTTTGAAGGAAACACTGTCAATGAGAGACCGAAGAAACGGAGACTCTGAGAACCACTCTGGCTACAAGTAGAAGATCTACGGGATGTAACAGTCTCGAGGTCTCGTCCAATGAGCGATCACAAAATCATCCTTGGACGAGATGTCCTGTACCGAGACAATCCATTGGCCGACTTGTATAGCGGTGATGTCTACGTGGAGATCGATGACGCCAAATGACAACTTCTGCGTGGTGGACGAAAGCCGACAGCAGAAGCAGCAGTGGTGGAAGCAGCACAGGTAGCCACAGAAGCCAAAAAGCGACAACATGTGTAGCCGATACTGCTTAACGTGGCCAAACACTGTATTCGACGAGGAGCTCGTGTGTGGCTGATATATCTTCAGCCAATGGGAGGAGCAAAAGTGGCAGCAATTGACTCATCATTGGCCTCATCAGCCTCAATGACCTCGATGAAATTCGAGATGGTACCTGAAGAGTTTGCACTACTCATTGAGGAGTTTGCGAACGGTTTTTTTCCGACGAACTCCCGAAGACCTTACCTCCTCGGCGAGATATCGACCATTGCATCGAATCGAAGCTGGGAGGCAAACCTATCGTCCAAGGGGCCTATCAGATGAGCGATTACGAGTTGATCAAGCTGAAAAAGTAGCTCGACGAGATGCTCGGTCAAAGGTTCATCCGTCCATCTACATCACCATACGCCGCACCAATACTATTCATGAAACAAAAAATTGGTGATATGGGGCTGTGCATAGATTATCGGGCGTTGAACGACACTACCATCAAGAACCGCTACCCCCATACTCGAGCACATGAACTTATTGACCAACTATGAGAGGCTCAAATCTTCAGCAAAATTGACTCATGCAACGGATATCACCAGATACGCTGGCAAACGCCCATATCCCGAAAATAGTGTTCCAACTCGCTACGGTCACTTTGAGTTCATGGTTATGCCGTTTGGACTTACGAATGTCCCCGCAATGTTTATGGTGGTAATGAACAACATTTTCAGTCCATACATCGATAACTTTGTCGCGGTATACCTCGACGACATCTTGGTGTACAGTTGCACCCCGGAGGAGCAAAATGAACATCTCCAAAATGTTCTCAAAGTTTTACAAGAGAGATGATTCTTTCGGAAAACTCTCAAAACGTGACTTCATCCATTATTCGATCGAGTTTTTGGGTCACGCAATCAACGGCAGACGAACCATTATGGATCCGAGAAAAGTAGCAGCGGTCACTGATTGGCCAAAGCCGACCCATGTTCGCAAAATCTGACGTCAAACTTGATGGAAGGAGTTCGTTGAGTCCAGGTTTGACTACGAAATCGAGTATCAACAAGGCAAAACTAATCCGGTGGACGCACTCAGCCGTCGACCAGATTTCATGGTTGGCGTGGCAACCCTAAAACTGAAGTAAGACTCGTACCTTGAGCGATTATTTGCATGAGGCTACGACCAGCACGTCGGATATGGTACAACCAAATTTTTGTTCGACGCACCCTACTAGCGACAATGCTTTACTCGCCAAGTGCTCATTCCCTCGAAGGACAAACTTTGTCATATTTTGTTCGAAGAATGCCACAACACCGGTCCAGGTGGACACTTCGGAGAGGACAAGACGCTGAAGAAACTAGCAAAGAACTACTGGTGGGACAAGATGCAATCCGACGTGGCCAACTTCTGGGAAACCTGTGACACATGTCACAACAGAAATCTTGTCGCACGAGGCCACCCGGACTTGTGCAGCCACTCCCTATTACAATGAAACCATGGGTAGACATTTCCATGGATTTTGTCATGGGATTATCTGTTACGCTCGAGGGTTATGACGTCATCCTCGTGGTTGTCGACAGGTTTTCCAAAATGTCCCACTTCATCCCAACGACGACCATTGTCACCACCGAGGGAACAACACGATTGTTTCTAAACAACATCGTGCAATTGCACGATTAACTGAGAACCATCACAAGCAACAGAGACGGTCGATTCACCACCTGTTTTTTTTGCGAACTGATAACTCGCTACGAAAGCAGAATTCAACTTTCAACGGTTTTTCATCCTCAAACCGATGGTCACACCGAGCGGACAAATCAGACGCTCGAACAACTGCTCCGACCACTATACGAACCTTATGGGACAAATTGGGCACAAAAACTTCGGATGGCCGAAACTACACATAAGGTAGTTTCCATCGCAACAGGTAAAATTCCATTTGAATTGGTGTATGGCAAACTTCTAGCCACACCAGCTGGACTACAAAGGTGCAGTAACATTCTAGCAGTCGACGTTCAACATGGCAACTTCACCACCATTTGGGAAGAAACACGGAAGACTCGCACAAAGACGCAAGCAGTGATGAAGCGAGCATCTGACCGGCTTCGCAGCGATAATATCTTGGCCTTTGGTGATTGAGTCCTCTGCTCGGCGAACATCAAGCTTGGCGGATCCGACCGTTCAAAACTCAAACCACGATGGCTGGGACCGATCGAGATCGAGCGCATGCAAACCCCTGAGGTTGCGCGACTCGAACTCCCTCACACTATACAAGTTCATCCAGTGTTTCATGTCAGCAGACTCAAGCACTACCGAGACCCCGAAGAGTTCTTCCCTTGTAGAGATGTCCCTCTTCCGCCTCCTGTTCAAGGAGACGAAGACAAGGAGTACGTCATTGAGGAAATCTTGGGCCATTGAAGACGAGGTAAGAAGACCACTGACGATCTCGCCAAGTGGCACGGCTACGATGCCACGCATAATACTTGGGAACCCTACGACAACCTCTGAGATGTCAATCATTGCATCTATGGCTACTACCGTGATCTCCGGGCCACATATATACACGTGCCGGGATGACGTGGCTAAAAGGGGGGGAAGTGTTACAAACTAGATGTACATGAGTCCCTAATCTCCTCGAGTGAGTACTTTTGTTGACACACAATTAGCCCACCGCGTCGTAAGAATCGCGATATTCACCTTGATGGCCGAGGGCAAACTAGCCAACTGCCACGCCCTCGGTGGATATTCTCGAACCTTCTGAGAGCTTCGACCACTCTCATAAACGCACGATCAGAAGTATCTTGGCCTTCGACCAACTTATCGAAGCATCACGAAGAATCTGGTTTTACAAAGATGCATCGCACATTTTCACTGTCGATTCTTGAAGACCCGCGGCTTCTTAGCGGACCTTCTCGAATCCGACCATTCACGACGCGACTCCACCCGCGTCGCTCGACACTTGACCAAACGACCCTGACCTTGCTTCATTCCTATACGCTTGTATGTTTATGTTCGATCATTTGACACTTGTCATATCGATGTACACTTTTTGCTAATTATAAATTGCTGAAGTGTCCCAAATTCGAAATCGTGTTTGGTGTCATAATTTCTACCTATGTACCATTTATGTTCCATTCAACGTAACATTGGGCCGTTCCTAGACGCACCCCACACGAAAAGGTGGTGGACCCATGATTGGCTTTCGCTTGAAGTGGACCCCGGATAGGGTTTAGCACTTCACTCAAACCCAAGGTAGGGCTACGCTCCATCTCATGTTTGGCAGCAATAAGCGAAACAATTCCGTGGACAAAGCAATACAAACGTCGTGTAGTTTCATTATTCGGTGAAAATGCCGATTACCCCCTGTTTTGTCACCCTTGACCCTCATATACCCCTCCGTCGGAACAATAAGCCCCATCCGTCCCTCTGTCGGAATGATAAGCCCCATCCGCCCCTTTGCCAGAATGATAAGCCTCATCCGCCCCTCCGCCAGAACAATAAGCCTCATTCGCCTCCACGCCAAAACAATAAGCCTAATCTGCCCATTTCCGGCAAAAAAAAAGCCTAATCCGCTCCCCGTTTTAACCATGCTCAAGAGAAGATGCAAGGAAGGTTCCTAGCAACACTCTCGTTGACCAGGCATCAGTGCCTGATCAGACGGTGACAACAGTCACAAGTCATGCACGCAACCGCAAGAGTTTGGCTAGGGGACACAAGGCAAAGTGTCTGAATGCTTCAATAGCATTTGCAGAGAGATATAACAAATGACAGGTCGATGGCCTAAATACCTGCCGCGGCGCACAGCGGGTGTCACGCGGCGGTCCAAGAGCTGTCCTAAAACCGGCCCAAAACCACTGTTTTGGCCATAACTTTGCGCACACATATCAGAATGCTACGCCATCTGAACCTAGACGTGCAGGATCAAAAGACGGATGCTACGACTGGTCACATGCATGCATCCATCATCAGATGGTGGACATACAATGCAAAAACATGCAAATCGGGCTCATGGCTAGTCCACCGAAAAGACTCCTACAGGCTGCACAAAAACAGCAGGGATTCCCAGCAGTGTCTGGGGCTCTGGAAGGGTAGTCAGCCAGCTCCAAGCTGGTAGTCCGCCACCCATTATCCCTCCGACGTCACCAGGGCCCGCCTCAAGGATCTTCACGAGTATGGACACGGCCGAGTGGTCACAGTAGACTGTACAAGAACGTCACAAATCACAACACTCCCCCATGAACCGATGGCATGCATGTCCATACATGTGCAACACTGGGACGAGTACAATAGTGTGTGTAAAACAGATGGGACATGGACACACATCCCACACTCAACCACTCTCAGGCATGGGGCGAAGCCCAACAGAATGAATGGCCACCACGAAATTTTTGCGAGCTAGTGCCTTCGTCAAGAAATCAGCACGCTGCATGTCGGGTCCAACCCACATGACGGAGATCACGTGTCGTTCCACCAGATCACGCACAAAGTGATGCTCAACCGCAATGTGCTTCGTGCGAGCGTGAAAGAAACCGGAGTTCCCCGCAATGGCGAGAGCACTCTGGTTGTTGCAGCGAAGCACAATGGCGGGTACTGACTGACCAAGCTCGAGAAACAGGAGCTGCAGCCATACCTCCTGAGCAGCCCCCGCGTCCAAAGCAACGTACTCTGCCTCCGACGAGCTAGGTGCAATGGAGCCCTGCTTCCCGCTACGCCAAGACACAGCGGTACCGCCGAGCAGGAACACTTGGCCAGTACGGCTGCATCCATCTGGGCTGCAGGCTGAGTCGCTGTCAGTGTAGCCGTCAAGGACCACCGAACACTGCCGACGAAAGCAGAGTCTGAGGTACGGTGTGGAGACCACGTACCTTACCACTCGTACAGCCGCGTGAAGGGTCCTAGCACGTGGAGCCTGCGAGAACTGAGCGAGGAGGTTGACAGCGAAAGCAATGTCAGGACGTGTGGTAGTGGCCAGGTACATCAGAGATCCGATGAGACGGAGGTACAAGATCACGTCCACTGTCTCCCCTAACTGTGTGGGATCATCCACCTTCAAGGCATCCTGCCCATCAGGTGTAAGAGGCGTGGAAGCAATGGGCACTACACCAAGGAGGTCACTGAAACGCTCCCCCACGACTCGTGTGTATCGGGCCTGATGCAGCAACAGTGTCTGACGTCTACGATCTCGCACGATCTCCATACCAAGAAACACCGATGCAAGACCGAGGTCCTTCATCCTGTAGGCAGTCTGAAGGACAGCCTTGGCCTCCTTCACGGCCTCCAGGGACAGAGACGCGATCAGAAGGTCATCGACATAGACCAGGATGGTGGTGAACCGCTCGGGTGTTGGTAGGATGAAGAGAGAGGGATCTGCCTCGCTCTGTACATATCCCACACGAGTCAACGTGCCGGTGATCTCTCGGTTCCAATATCGCGGAGACTGCTTGAGGCCGTACAAGGACTTACGCAAGCGCCAGACCTTGTCAGCATCCTCAAAGCCCGGTGGCTGAGCCACATAAATCTCCTTATCCAAAGAGCCATGGAGGAGCGCATTGTTCACGTCCATCTGGTGCAATTCCCGGTCATGCTGAGCCACTACACCAAACAGAGCTCGAGCTGAGGTCATGCGGCCGACAGGGGAAAAAGTGTCAGTGTAATCGATGCCCACAATCTGAGAGTACCCCTTGACGACCAAGCGGGCCTTGTAGCGTTCCAGTGAGCCATCCGGCTTCACTTCCTTGCGAAAGACCCACTTGACCTGAATAGCCTTCCTCCCAGGCGGAAGGTCGACAAGCTCATAGACTCTATGCTCTCGGATAGCGCGAAGCTCATCCTCACAGGTAGCACGCCAAGCCTCAGCATCCTGTGATGAGAGAGCTTCCCTCAGGGTGCCCGGCTTGGGCGCCATAGAGGGAGAGCTATGCGTGGCAAGGGCACACGCCTCCGTGCTAGGCCTGACGACCACAAGATCAGCTGCTGCATCACAAGCGATATGGAACTCGCGAGTGACGAGATTGTGCCCTACGGGGCATGCTGGATGTACCTCTGTGAGCTTAGTGCGGACACTCAGGCCTAGGGCCTTTGTGCCAGGGTCACCACTCACGATGTTGCGAGGGGGACGCCTGGGTGTGGGACCCGACGCTCCCTGAGCGCCGGAATCCAGTGGTCAAAGATGGCCACCGGGCTCACGGGAGTAACCGGAGCTCGAGGGGCGCACCTCAGGCTCAGGGACAAGCACGACCACAGCTGGTGGGGACTGCGGCAATGCAAGTGATGCCGTACGAGGAGATGCGTGTGTGGGGGACACAGGGCTGGGTGTGACAGCAGGAGCAGGCAAAACTGGACCTGACACATAGGTAGGAGTGCCAGCATTAACAGGTACGGGAGTAGGCGAGACTGGACCAGAGACAGAAACAAGAGTGCCAGTAGACGCAGGTGCTGGCGCAGAAGTAGGCGCGGGAACAGAATCAGGGGCACCTGTGGGGCGTGAAACAGGCTGTACGGGCGAGGTCTCTGAACCGACGGTGATGATCGCCGGGTCATCAAGGGCCGGAGACCGAGAGGTGAGGGGGGCTCGAGCGGACACATAAGCCTGGTGAGCGGTGTTCGCTGGCGTAGAAGTCTCCGCAAGCCGCCGAGAACCCTCACAGGTAGGAACATGTGTTCCGGAGAGTGCCGTGATCGAAGTCAAGTCACGGTAGGTGAGAGACTTAAAAAAGAGCACGTCGCATGACTGAATGACGCGACGACGAGTAGGGTCACAGAAGTACCAGGCCTTCGACCACGGGGAAATGCCAATGAAGGCACACAGGCGGCCCGGAGGTGAGACCTTGGACCCATGCTGGTCCTCGGTGTACCACACAAGGCCAGAGATCCCCAGACACGAGCAAGATGAAGGTCAGCACAGTGTCCAAACTAGAGCTCATGCGGTGTAATGTGGTCCGGATGCGGACCGTGCGGGAGGCGGTTCCATACCCAAGTCATGTAGGCAAAACCCTCAAAGACAAAGGACTCAGGGAGACCGCACTCGGACCGCATAGTGCGGACCGCATCCTCCATGGTGCGGTTCCAGCGCTTGGAAACACCGTTCTGTTGAGGAGTAGTAAGAGCGGAGACCCTGTGAAAAATCACGTGCTCAGCAAAGAACCCGTCCATCTCGCCAAGGAACTCACCGCCCCGATCCGAGCGGAAAGTATGTAGCGTGTGAGGGGATTCACGCTCAGCCATCACTAGCCACAGTAGAACCGCAAGGGCGGCGTCGCTCTTCTGACGCAGGCTGTAGACCCACCGCATCCGGGTAAAGTCGTCAGTCACAGTCAGAACATACCGGCCCTGATCGGATAGGGACTCGCTAGGAAGAGGACCGAGAAGGTCTGAGTGAACTAGCTCGAGAGGCCGAAGCGCTCGGGAACGAGAGTCAGGTTAGGTGCATCGGTGCATCTTCCCCTGAATGCAAAAAAGAGAGTTGGTCTTGGGCGGCTACTCGAAAGAAGCCGCGTCAAGACCGAGAGCTGGCTGTGTCCGAATGAGCTTCGATATAGTGTCGGAGCCCACATGACACAGATGGCGATGAAGCAACCGCTGGTGTTCCGGAGACATAACACCAATGACAAAGACACGACCGGAGGAGGAAAGGGAGTAAGGGGAGGAGGTCCGAGGGACACGATACACATCATCTACGACTGATGCACGAAGGACAACACTGCGAGTATCAGTAGGAGTCACAATCGCTGAGTCTGCGGTATGCTCCACAAAGAGACCCATCAGTGTGTAGGCACGCACAGAAAGCAGGTTGAGCTCAAGATCAGGCACAAACAACACATCGGAAAGATACAAGGGGCCACACGGACCATCAAAACATACAACCCCAACACCATGGACTCGCAAGGACTGACCAGAACCTGTACGGACGGAACGGACAGACGTGACAAGACCGAGAACAACAAAATCACTACGACGATACGTCATGTGATGAGTGGCACCAAAATCGATGATCCAAGTGCCATCGGAGTCACGGTTGGTGGACGTCATTATAAAACGGGCAATGGAACACTTGGCATTAGAGGGACGCTGAGCCGTGAGTGGTGAGGAACGACGCACGGCACAAAGATGAGACTCGTGAACCCAATCAGTGCAGTCAGGCCCATCATCATCACATGCTGACTGTGCTCCCCCACACGCGTCGTCACGACCCACAGGAACGGACGGACAGACAGTCTGTGGACCACCCAACGATGACAACACATTCGTACCTCCCTCAAAGCGCAGCGTCAGAAGGTGTCGAAACTCAGCAATGGTGCGGTTGCGTGGGTCCGGATCACTGCTACTCGCCGGTGAGGAAGCGGGAACAACGACAGTCGTGGCCGCCATGCGTCCGGCGGATGGCGAGGATGACGTGCTAGACGTGGAACGGAGGGCGTGTGCAGCCTAGAGCCCACGAGTAATCCGCGTCCAGTCGAGCGGCTGCTGGCACTCGGTGTAGCGATGGGCGCCTCCACAGTTGTAGCAGTGAACAGAACATCCACTGCTACCACTGGATGACGACTGCTGATGTGACTGTTGCTGACCTGATCCACGCTTCCCCTTCTTCTTCTTCCTTTGAGCTGTTGCTACAACACCCTGTGTCTGAGTGGGTATAGGCAAGGCCAAAGAGCAGGAGGAAGATGTGGACGTGATGGAGGATGAAGAAGGAGACTGCAGGAGGGAAGATCGTGGTGATGCGATGGTTGCAGCAGCAAGAGAAGTCTCCTGATGGGCCACGGCTGCCTCGCGGGCTGAAGTCACCTGGAGGAAGAGCTGATGCGCCCAGGGGAGAAGCTACAGAGTGGCTAAAAGGGCTCGCGGACAGCGTGGCTGTATCGTGTGAAGATGTCATTGTACTCAAGGCGAAATCCGAGCATCATCGTACGGAGCGCCGTCAGCTGTGTGCCTCCTGAGGCCCCAAGGCGCGTGTAGATGTACATGGTGCGTCGCCAGTAATCGGCTACAGACTTTGCAGGCCCCTAACGGAAAGGGTGGAAGGCACGAATGTGTGTTGCACGAGTGGCGTGCGTCTCTGCAGCCAGTAGGGATAAGGCTAGATCCCAATCTCCGCGTGGATCAGCGCCGGTGCCTGTGCCGGCCTCGCCAAGGAAGGGGCGGAAATCGACGACGATCTCACGTGGCATCGCATAGAGGAGTCCGCGCATTGCCCTGGCTGCTGTGAGCACCTGTACTGGATCTGTAGGCTGATACGGGCTGTGGTAGTAGGGCCACACTCCCTCCAAAGTAGCCCAAACCTGAAAGAGGATCTCCCAGCAGTCGAAGCCGTCCTCACTGATGTACTGTGGAGGTGGTGTCTCAAGGTCCTTGGGTTGCCGCTCCGTGGGGAGAGCAACCGCAGGCTGAGGAGGACGAGAAATGGGGAAGACTCTTGGAAGGGGATAGTCACCGGGATAGTCGGGTGGCGATCGTATCGGAGGAAACCGAGGAGATCTGGTGCTCGTCTGTAGCTGACGTAGGCGCTCCTGAAGAACTCAAATCTCATGATCCGGGGAGTCGCTTGTGATGCCTGGCATGAATGGATCATCATCCAGGACGTCAGGAGGTGGTGGGTCAGGTCTACCTCCCGTCACGGGTGCCTGAGCCGACTGCTGTGTAGAGATCGCAACGCCGGTAGCTCCAACGGAAACCTGCCGTGGGACCGTGGACTGGGCACGCAGAAGCTCAATCAATGTGCGGATGGCATCAGTCTACTCCTGCTGTAGTCGACGCATCTCATCCTGTTGGCTCCGCAGGTCCTCAATGGCCTGCGAGCGTGGGCTCAAGACACCAGAAGAAGAGGAGGAGGGATCACCTGTCTCCTCCCCCTTGTTTTCGGACGAGTGCATGTCACCTCTCAGTATGAGTCGACAGGTCAGGTTTGTCGGATTTCAAAAACGTCAGCGTTTCGCGAGGATTTGAGACGCTGGCAACTTTTGACTGTCCGGCCAAAAATTTGGCTAAGTATGGTGCTGATGTCAGCAGGTGGTTGCTGATGTGAGCATGACCGGATGATGTCAGCAAGCAAAATTGCTGAAATCAGCTCGACTCCCTCCTTTTTTGTCTATCGTGGTTCTATGCGAGCGTGCAATCGCTCTGCGGCGGCTGCGCGGAAGTTGTGCGGAAGCTGCTCAGTAGTTTCCGCTCAGCTTCTACTACAGCTGTGCTGTCGGCTGCAGTAGCAGCTGCGTGGCTGCGTGCAGAGCAACTACAGCAGCAGCTACGCAATGCCGCTGCTGCTACTGCGCGCTGCGGCTGCTGCTCGCTGCCGCCGCCACGCGCTGCTGTTGCTGCCGCTGCTGTTGTTGCAGCTACTGCTGCTATGCTGCTGCGACCACTGCTGCCACTGCGCTGCTTTCGCCGCGGCCGCCGTTGCAGCTACGGACGGCGTCTGCACTCGCTACAGCCACCATGCGCTGATGTAGCTGCTGCTACGGCGCTCCTGCTGGCGCTGCTGTTGCTGCAGCTCTGCTGTTGTGCTGTTGCTGGCACAGTGGCAACGCCGCTGCTACGGTCTCACGTGATGGGTGTGGATTGCGTCGACGGTGACCGGCTATCTCCGACAGGCCCCAGTTGATCTGCTAGAGCGGTGACTCTTACTGTTGTAGCTCTGCTGCGTCTCTGCTGCGCAGCTCAATGAGAACTGTTTCACTGCTCTAATACCATGAGAAGATGCAAGGAAGCTTCCTAGCAACACTCCCGCTGACCAGGCGTCTGTGCCTGATCAGACGGTGACGACAGTCACAAGTCGTGCACGGAACGGCAAGAGTTTGGCTAGGGGACACAAGGCAAAGTGTCTGAATGCTTCAATAGCATTTGTAGAGAGAGATAACAAATGGCATGTCCATGGCCTAAATACCTGCCGCGGCGCATTGCGGGTGTCGTACGCGGCGGTCCAAGAGTTGTCCTAAAACCGGCCCAAAACCACTGTTTTGGCCATAACTCTGCGCACACATGTCAGAATGCTACGCCGTTTGAACCTGGACGTGCAAGATCAAAAGACGGACGCTACAAATGGTCACATGCATGCATCCATCATCAGACGGTGGACACTCAATGCAAAAATATGCAAATCGGGCTCATGGCCAGTCCGCCGAAAGGAATCCTACAGGCTGCAGAAAGAAAAGCAAGGAGTCCCAGCAGTGTCTGAGGCTCTGGAAGAGTAGTCGGCTAGCTCCAAGCTGGCAGTCTGCCGAACGTCGTCCCTCCGACGTCACAAGGGCTCGCCTCAGGGATCCGCACAAGTATGGACATGGCCGAGTGGTCACAGTAGACTATACGAGAACGTCACAAATCACAACAGCTCAAATGTCGACGCATGTCGCTGCTTAAGCATGGTGAAATCGGTTGTGCCGTCCATCGCAAACGTCGCGATAGCATCAAGGGGTGGGGGGGGTGGGAATTACTGGCCGACATCCGTCGGTCGGCACTTTGTTGACCCCCCCCCCCCCTCCCCCCCCCCCCCTCGCCTTTTGCAGCCCACTAGCCCTGTTGGTGTGAGGACTTTGGTCTGACATCTTTTTGAGGATAGCGAGGTTACTTAGGGTGCAGCACGATGCTATGGTCCAGGTTATGCTGGTCGAGACCCGCGCACCTGGTGAGTTTCACCGGTGTGATGTGGAGACACATTACCTCTATGTGTTATGTATGATCCATGCTAGGTTATGCTGGTCTAGACCCGCGTACCTGTTGAGTTCTACCGGTGTGACGTGGAGACCCATTGCATACATGTGTTATGTATGATCCATGCATGATGTGGTCGAGACCCGGGCACCCGGAGACACTTTTCCGGGGTCACGAGGAGACCTGTTTCTCTGTCTCTCTTGCTTGATGTTTGACACGTAGGTGTGTGATTCACTTCGTGCATGGTCGAGACCCGGGCATTTGGTGGGATGCACCATTGTCACGAGGAGACCCTGTGTTGTGGTATGCTTGATCAGTGCTCGCTATGATTGGTTCACTGAGCCATCATCTCTTGCCTTCGCTCAGACATCATTATGCTGACAGTTGTGTCAGCCAGGGGGAGTGTTGGTGTGTGTGGCTTCCACCTGTCACGAGTGACGGCAAGGAGAGTAGCGCTACAGGAGAGCGCGGCGACACTATCCTTGATGCGGACGCAGCTGGCACCAGAGCACCGACGAGTGGTGGCTCCATCCACCAGCAGCTGCCAGAGAGCTGCCACGATGCCCTGGGTGCTTGTCGGGGTGCTTTGTGGTTCTTCTGCAGACACTAGAGTTTTCTCGGTGGACTGGCCCTTGAGCCCGATTTGCATGTTTTGTATTTCCTGTCCACCGATCGGTGCCGGACTTTTGTGTGTGACCAGTCGTAGCGTCCGGCTTGAGATTCTGCATCTCTAGGTTCAGACGGCGTAGCGTTCTGATTTGTCTACGCAGAGTTACGGCGAAAATAGTGTTTTTGGGCCGGTTTTAGGACAAACCTTGCACTGCCGCGTGCGACACCTGTCCTGCGCCGCGGCAGGTATTTATACTGTGGACTTGTCATTTGTTATCTCTCTCTGCAATTATATTCAGTTTGAGTTTCCTGACACTCTGTGCGTGTCCCAACCCAGACTCATGGTATCAGAGCAAACGAGCCACAGCTCGTTGTGCTGTGCAGCAGAGACGCAGCAGCAGAAGCAGCTGTGAGTGGCAGCAGCGGCAACCACCCATAGCAGCAGCAGCAGATCCTGGAGGGACCCACCGCGACTACGTTGCAGCGGAGCGGTGAAGGTAGCAGAGACAACGGCGGCAGCTGCAAGCAACAGCGGCCGTAGCAGCAACGAGCGGCGGAAAGCACTTGCGGCGGTAGCGGCTACGGGCAGCACCCACTGCAGCAGCAGCACCGGGTGGCAGCAGCAGCCGTGTCTGGCCACCGGTTTGTACACAAAAGAAGAAAAAAATAGGGAGGAAGGAAGAAGCTGCTCGCAGCAGCAGCTTGCGGCAGCGGCTGCGAGCAGTGGCAACGCTGTGGCGGGCATCAGCCGCAGCAGCAGCATCAGCAGGCAATAGCTGCAGCAGGAGCAGCAGGCAGCAACCGTAGAAGCAGCCACAGCAGCGGCGGCGGGCAGCAGCTGCAGCAGCGGCGGCGGCAGCACACAGCCATAGCAGCAGCGGCGGCGGCGGCGAGCACCTGCAGCAGCTACTGTAGCAGCATTCACAGCAGCAACAGCAGCAGCAGCAGGCAGCAGCCGCAGCAGCAGCAGCAGCAGGCATCAGCTGCAGTAGCAGCCGCAGCAACAGAAGCAGCACGCAGCAGCTGCAGTAGCTGCAGCAGCAGCAGCAGCAGAAGCAGCAACAGTTGCTACAGCAACCGCAGCAGCAGTTGTTGCAGCAACTGCTGCCGTCGGGCCTGTGGGGGCCCGACGCGAGGGACCCGTCCGGGGGGGGTCCCCTCGGTCGGGCTTGTCGTGCCGACGGGGGCGTGACAGAGCGCCGGCCGAGCGCAGGCGCACGAGCCGGCGCGTGCCGGCCAAACGCCGGCCTCCCGCCGGCCGAGAGGGGCAGGAGAGGCCGACGGGAGGCCTCCGGCCGGCTGCACGTGAGGGGGGGAGCGAGCCTCCCCCTCCTCTGAGCTCGCCGCGAGGGTCGAGCCAGACGAAAAAAAAAAAAGAAAAGAAAAGAAAGGAGGGGGGGTCCTTGATTGGGGCACCCCAGAACAACCCCAAAAGGGCCACCCGAGGAGGTGGCCCCAACAAAAAAAAAGGCGGTAAAGAGAGAAAAAAAAGGGGGGGTTCCCTTTACTCTGTCTTTATTTTTTTTATTTTTTCACCTTCTAAGTGTGGCCTAAGGCCACCACCGTCGGCTGAGATTTGCAACGGTAGCAGCAGCAGCGAAGGTGGCTTGAGGCCACAGCCGTCGGCTGACGACGGCACCCGATGCAGCATTAGTTCCAAAGGCGACTTGAGTTTGCACACTTGAGTCGCACAGTAGCGCACCACTAGCGCGGTGGTGACCGTCCTCGTGACGGCGTCGCAGCATATCTGAGAGATTGTGCTTCAATTGCTCACCTCCCCTTGTGGCCTTGTGTCAGCGTGAGCAAGTGTTGTGTGCACTCACCCACACCGAGCTCCTGAGATGAGCACACTTGCATGGCCATGGGCACAGCCGGCGCCGTGGCTTGCACCGAGACCACAAACGTGGTAGACACCGCAGGCACCCTGGCAGTTGCAGCCATGGCACACACCTCATGTATCCAGTGGCTTTGCCTGCTACTACTGTGGCGACCGGCACCATGGCTGGCGCCAGTGTCGCCACCGCCCTGCCGGGTGGCGGCCGAACTAGATGCGATCATGTCTACCTTCTCCTCCATCTCATCTCGGGACGCTATCGGTCGATACCGTAGCGCCCCTCAGCGGAGCTGTGGCAGTGCTCTACGCCGACCTCCAGGGTCTAAAGCGCATGGTGCAACAACTCACAGATCATGTGGTCTCTGAGCGGGTGTTACCGCCATGCCATTGCAGACTCCATCCTCTTCCTCGTCATCCTCACCTCCGTCAGTGTCATCACCTGACGATGCCACGCCCCCCGACCTTAGCTCTACATCTGACACCCTACGCTCTGTGCTGGAGGCAGTTGGAGTCATCCCGACCAGTGACCCCTCCACTTCTGGGGTAGTCTCTTCGGCTCGCCATCGTCGTTTTTGGACTCGGCACGCGAGGCGGCAGATAGCAAGTTTGGCGAGACATGTGCAGGAGGCAGTAGCAGACGCAGCAGCGGCAGACGTCACCACGGAGCTGACTCCCTCCTCCCCAGTTGCAAAGTTGGTGTGGCACCCCTTCGCAGCTTCTACCGGTGCGTCGGTCGAGGGGGGGATGGAGTTTCCGCCGACGCCCACCGGCGAGTGCATGAGGGATGCGACAGACGGTGCTTCACGACAGGGCACTCTCAGTGAGAACGAGCCATCCGACGAGTGGTCCGACGTGGATTCGGAGACTACAGTTGACATAGCAGAGACCACAGAGGCAGGTGGGGCAGTACCAATGGATGAGGCAGTAGTAGCAGTAGCGGTGTCAGCCGGTACATGTGGAGCAGACATCCGTTCCGCTACATTGGTGACCAGTGGAGTGTCGCCAGACGTCCAGGCAGTGGGTGTGTCGGAAGCCATCGACGTCGTAACAGTAGCAGCACTTGCAGTCACTGCTACTGACGGGACGTTGGCAGTAGACGCGGCTCTGGGAGGAGTCTCAGGTGACGAGATCCCCTTGTCTCCTGTCCACGAGTTGGTCTATTGAGTCCCCACAGCTCCTGCCGAGGTGCCAGTCGTGGGGGGGATGGTGTGGCCGCTGACAACCGCGACGGAGCTCGGCATTGGTGATGCGACTGCTCTACAGTGCAGGATGATCGAGGCGGATGACGCCACACAGCAGACTCAGCTAGCAGAGAGTTCAGCGGGGGGAGACATTCGCTGTGACGGAGACTCTTCGTCAGAGGAGGATTGGTCCGATGCTGAGTCAGAGTCGGGGATGGAGTTGGTGATCGTTGATGTTTTGGCGGATGACGTGACGAAGGCCCATGCCGGAGCTGCGCCCGACGATGCGCACGCTCCTGCATTAGCTAGTGTGGAGACAGCTGCCATGGTGCCAGGAGCAGCAGCAGGAGGAGCAGGTGATACAGGTGCTGATGCTCGGCCCACAGCAGACACCCAGGTGGTTCTGGCAGATAGTGCTGGGCAACAGGAGGAGGTGATTGACTACCAGGTAGACCTCCTCGATGAGGACCAGTCGTCCGTCGTGGAGCGGTCGGACGCAGGGTCGGAGGCAGACATAAAGGCCCAGTGCGCTGCCGTTCTTGCAGTAGCCGCGGCTAGAGCACGCGATAGCCTCTCGGTGAGAGCAGACGTCCGCGTGTGCGACATGGAGGATGCAGAGCGAGCTGCAGACATCCGACACCCCGCTACCCTGACCGGTGTCGTTGACACCACGGCGGTTCCAGCCGATGACATAGCTACGCTCGTCCGAGCTACAGTTCCTATACCCGAGCGCCTACGCTCCACGGTCGACGAGCATGAGGCAGTGGTGGCTCGAGCAGAGGCGCACGTGCAGAGTCTCATGGCCGAGCTCCGGGAGGCCAGCAGCCGTTGGTACACTACAGATGCTTCTACACGACAGGTTGCTGAGATGTGCATGGAGGATGTGCACACCCGTCTCGAGGCTGCGGAGTGGTCCCTACAGGATGCACGTTGGCGACGGGCGGACGCACAACAGCAGGTGGACGATTGGTTGTGCACCAGGGGCTCGGCGTTTCTGCAGGGTGTATGGGTTCTCGATGACATCGACGACACTGCAGCGGCAGATACACCGACGGATGACGACGTCTGGCCACCTGACACCCGAGTGTCGAGTGTGTCAGCAGCAGCCAGTGACTCCGCAGCACCACCCCGTTCTGGTGCAGCTGCTACGGATGCGGATGCGCTCAGTGGTGAGGACCCCCTGCCAGCAGCTGGTGATCAGGCAGCAGCTGAGTCGCCTATTGGCGTGGAGAGCTTCCTACGCGACGAGGAGACGAGGATGCAGGAGGTAGTGACTCGCGCCGACGCGCACATGATGGAGGTCCACCATCAGATTCATTCCGCGACTGACCGCCTGCACACCGTAGATGCAGCTGGCCGGCAGGCTGCCGCAGCAGAGCTCGACGAACTGCACACGCGTCTCGACGCAGCGTAGTCCGTGTGGCAGCATGCAGCACAGCAGCTGGCATGCATACGGGAGGCGATACAGTTGGAGGAGGCCCTCAGCGCTGCACCAGTCACATCAGCAGATGACGACAGTAGTGACGAGTACAAGAGCGATGACGATGACAGCGACGACGCCGCTCCGGGGTGAGGCTCTGTGCGGACACATCCCACCAGCATCGTCGTCACCCTTGCTATTACTGTGCAGGGGTATGTGGCCATGGGGGAGCCGCGCTCCCTCCTCACGGATTGTGTTGGGAGCAGCCATCAGCTTTGCTCGTACTGTCAGCCTCTGCAGCCCAGGGGGAATGTTGGTGTGAGGACTTTGGTCTGACATCTTTTTGAGGATAGCGAGGTTACTTAGGGTGCAGCACGATGCTATGGTCCAGGTTATGCTGGTCGAGACCCGCGCACCTGGTGAGTTTCACCGGTGTGATGTGGAGACCCATTACCTCTATGTGTTATGTATGATCCATGCTAGGTTATGCTGGTCGAGACCCGCGCACCTGTTGAGTTCTACCGGTGAGACGTGGAGACCCATTGCATACATGTGTTATGTATGATCCATGCATGATGTGGTCGAGACCCGGGCACCCGGAGACACTTTTCCGGGGTCACGAGGAGACCTGTTTCTCTGTCTCTCTTGCTTGATGTTTGACACGTAGGTGTGTGATTCACTTCGTGCATGGTCGAGACCCGGGCATTTGGTGGGATGCACCATTGTCACGAGGAGACACTGTGTTGTGGTATGCTTGATCAGTGCTCGCTATGATTGGTTCACTGAGCCATTATCTCTTGCCTTTGCTCAGACATCATTATGCTGACAGTTGTGTCAGCCAGGGGGAGTGTTGGTGTGTGTGGCTTCCACCTGTCACGAGCGACGGCAAGGAGAGCAGCGCTACAGGAGAGCGCGACGCCACTATCCTTGATGCGGACGCAGCTGGCACCAGAGCACCGACGAGTGATGGCTCCATCCACCAGCAGCTGCCAGAGAGCTGCCACGACGCCCTGGGTGCTTGTCGGGGTGCTTTGTGGTTCTTCTGCAGACACTAGAGTTTTCTCGGTGGACTGGCCCTTGAGCCCGATTTGCATGTTTTGTATTTCCTGTCCACCGATCGGTGCCGGACTTATGTGTGTGACTAGTGGTAGCGTCCGGCTTGAGATTCTGCATCTCTAGGTTCAGACGGCGTAGCGTTCTGATTTGTCTGCGCAGAGTTACGGCCAAAATAATGTTTTTGGGCCGGTTTTAGGACAGACCTTGCACTGCCGCGTGCGACACCTGTCGTGCGCCGCGGCAGGTATTTATACTGTGGACTTGTCATTTGTTATCTCTCTCTGCAATTATATTCAGTTTGAGTTTCATGACACTCTGTTCGTGCCCCAACCCAGACCCTTGCAGTTTTGTTTTTAACTTGTGACGATTGTCACACGTTGACCTGGCCCTGACGCCTAGTGTCCCGGCAAGTGGTTAGGAAGGTTCTAGGAAACTTCTCAAGCCCACCCACCCGCCCATTGATCGAGGCCCTCGCGCTTGAGGGCCGTGGTGGAACGGGCGGCTGGTGGGCTACTGAGAATCGGTGGGGAGTGGAGGGGGGGGGGGGGGGGGGGAGGGGTGGACTTCGATGGGGATTTCGGCCGACGGGCATTCATGGGAATCCCTGACGGGAGTCAAAAATCACTATTTGTTTTTTTTTTTACACTTTGTTCAACAAAAATGCCCTCGTTTGAGTTATAAACAATAGACAAACCCACCCCCTTTTTACATGCAGGGCTTGAGGGTTAATTTTTTGCGCGAAACCTGCTGGGCCCCGATATCGCGGGGCCTCGTAGGTTCCCTTTAAACAATGGGGAGTCTCGGATCCCCCATGCAAAATCCTCGCAAACCACTTAGAAGAAAATCACAAACCCTTCTTTCAAGGATTTTATGATAATTGGATAGGAAAATGTGACGTGAGCATGTGGACGCCGCATCCATGCGACGTCGACATCCTATCTTTTGACAAACGAGAGGAGTATATCATTTATTTTATACGCCATGATTTTTGCATCCTTGCAGAAGGGGCAAGTCAGGCTTATTGTTCTGGCGGAGGGGGGAATGAGGCTTATCGTTCTGGCGGAGGGGCGGATGAGGCTTATCGTTCCGACGGAGGGGTGGATGGGGTTCATCGATCTGGCAGAGGGGCGGATGGGACTTCTTGTTCCGACGGAGGGGTGGATGGGGCTTACTGTGCGAAACTAGGGATATATAGTCACTGCGCCCTTCATGATTTCCATAATTGACCTTTGAGCCAGTTTGAAGCGGAAAATACGATGATATGATTGCCCACAGCAGAAAATGTCAAAATCTTCCAGAAGAGTTCTTGACTGTAAACAATACCTGCGAAGCGTGGAGCGAAATAATACCCGGCACGCGCTCAAGAAGCTGATGACCCCGGTGAAGTAGGGTCGCTGCCGCGCAAAAAAATGGAAAATCGCAATGCTGACTTGGTTTGATTGAAGCCAATGGAACAGTAATGTAAACCCTATGTCTGAATAGAATATGCATTGACGGAACTGAATGAACTTTCTACATATTTCGCTTGAAATGTAGTACAGACCCTAAAGTTGAATTTGTCTACCGCAGACGACGTCAATATTGCGCTTTTCCTTTCTTTTGGCCTCTGAGACGCCCACTTGTCCGCGTCATCAGTTTGTTGAGCGCATGTGCGAGATATTCTTTCGTTCCACGCTTTTTTTGATTTGATTTCAGTGAAGATTGATGCCAATGGGTTTTTTGTCTTTGAGCTAGATTATGCGGTTTTCTTACGGGAAAAATGGCACAACACTCGATCTCGGGATGATAATTGCACTGTTTCGTCCTCTGGATTGTTTTCGTTAGTGTCGCCATGTGCGAGATGGAATGTGTTGTCCATTCATGGTGTGTTCTCTTAGATTCGTATGGGCACGCGATCGCGGGCATCTATGCGTTTGGACGCGTTTGTCCGCCCAACCGGGCAAGTCTACGCTATCGTTGACGATGACACCTCAGCTTGAAGCTTGGACGTGTCGGACTCCCTCCAGTCTGCCTCATTCACGCATCCGTCTGTTTAAACTAGCGCAAACCGGACGACTAGTCAGGCAACCACATGGGTGATGTGATGGCGCGACCGCGACAATCCTCGCGGTTTCAAAAGAACAAACCTTTATTTCACATTGATGGCGGCTTGGTTTTAACTGGTGTTCAGGTGTTTCATCTCGTTGAACCACAATGCCGCCCTTTCGACCAGGTGGCAACCAGCTGTCGTTTGTTGGAGGCATCATGTGGAAGTTTCCGTTGCTGCACATCCCTTGGGAAGAAACATGTTCCAACGTGCAACATGCACATGTCCCAGTCAATATCACATACGATTTCAGATTCTCGCAATGATAGCCCGCCCGCGGTTTGTTCTTCGCAATGATACCCCTCGCGGCCAGACGGCAACTCCGATTTCTCATTGCTACCCCGCGGAGTCGCAGGCGGCTGGAAGAACATGCAACGGCGACGGGGTATCTTCGAAAATCCGAAGCTCCAGACTCACAGCAAAGGCCAGACGAAAACTTGAGCGACATGCTCCTCGCACGCGGGCAACCAACTACGGCTATCGAGCGCCGACGTGCAACCAAATATTGCGAGGTAAGGAAATGACAAGAAAAATGTTTGCGAATGTGCAACACCCATGTGCTGACAAGGAAACCAATGCACTAAATTAAAACGTTAAATGAACTACACGTCACCAATGATACTTTGTGACTGAAAAATCCACGCTATTATGTGTTTTCAATAATATTCCACATCCGAAAACACATTTAAAATAAAGAAGCATAAGAGTGAAAATTTGATGAAAACATATTCTCTTTTAAACCTTTAATGAAACCATGAAACAAGAAATGATTTAAAATGTGTATTTATGCATGCTTTCTTGTCACTAAAAACCATAAAATACAGTCCCAATTATATAGCTTACTTTGATTTTTATTATATATTACATCAATTACTTCTTCTTCATACACTTTTTCCTCAATGTCATAGTTTAAATTATAGTTGTAATGTGTAACTTTCTTTCAAAATATCAACAAATCGGTTCATATTCATATATACATATTATGTTGTGGTCGATGCCATGGGCCTTGCGCGAAGGTCCACAACTTCTCGACTAACGATGTAATGGCTTGAGAGTTCCACACAAGCATCATACTCTTGCGACTGATTTCAAATGGCTTTATCCATTCAAAGAAACATGAAGGGTGAAATGAAAACCAAAAAGATATTAATCATAAAATATGTGAATTAAAACCTAAATTTTCATGAAAGAATTCCTGGAATCATGAAATGAAGTAAAGATGTAGATATGAATATAGAATTAACTACACCTGGATGTATAAAAATAGACATAGATATAGATATAGATATAGATATAGATATAGATATAGATATAGATATAGATATACATATAGATATAGATAAAGATATAGATATAGATATAGATATAGATAGAGATATACATATACATATAGATATAGAGATAAAAATGGTATTAGATATAGATATAGATATAGATATAGATATTGATATAGATATAGATATAGATATAGATATAGATATAGATATAGATATAGATATAGATATAGATATAGATAAAGATATAGATATAGATATAGATATAGATA
>SZWC01005509.1:1705-116224 GCA_023375785.1 Penium margaritaceum
CCAACTTCCAATCCAACTTCCAACCCAACTTCCATCCCATCTTCCATCCCAACTTCCAACCCAACCTCCAACCCAACTTCCAACCCAACTTCCAACCCAACTTCCCATCCAACTTCCAACCCAACTTTTAGCTCAACATCCAACCCAGATTCCAACCAAATTTCCGACCAAACTTCCAACCCAACTTCCAAACCAGCTTCCAACCCAACTTCCAACCCAACTTCCAACCGAAATTCCAACCCAACTTTCAGCCCATCTTCAAACCCAACTTCCAACCCAACTTCCAACCCAACTTGCAACCCAGTTTCAACCAAACTTCCAATCCAACTTCCAACCAACTTCCAATCCAACTTCCAACCCAACTTCCATCCCAACTTCCAACCCAACTTTGAACCCAACCGTCAACCCAACTTCCAACCCAACTTCCAACCCAACTTCCAACCCAACTTCCAACCCAACCTTCAACCCAACTTCAAACCCAACATTCAGCCCAACTTCCAACCCAGATTCCAACCAAACTTCCGACCAAACTTCCAACCCAACTTTCGACCAAACTTCAACCCACCTTCCAACCCAACTTCCAACCCAACTTCCAACCCAACTTCCAACCCAACCTCAAACCTAAGATCCAACCCTTCTTCCAACCCAACTTCCATTCCATCTTCCATCCCAACTTCCAACCCAACTTCCAACCCAACCTCCAACCGAACTTCCAACCCAACTTCCAACCCAATTTCCATCCCAACATCCATCCCAACTTCCAACTCAATTTCCTTTCCAACTTCCAGCCCAGATTCCAACCCAAATTCTAACCCAACATCCAACACAACGTCCAGCCCAACTTCCAACCCAACTTCCATCCCATCTTTTATCCCAACTTCCAACCCAAATCCCAACCCAACTTCCAACCCAACTTCCAACCCAAATTTAAACCAAACATTCAACCCTACTTCCATCCCAACTTGCAACCCAACTTCAATTCCAACTTCGATCCCTACTTCCAAGCCAACTTTCAACCCAACTTCCAACCCAATATCCATCCCAACTTCCATCCCAGCTTCGAGCCCAATTTCCAACCCAAATTCCAACCAAACTTCCAACCCAACTTCCAACCCAACTTTAACCCCAACTTTGAGCCATACTTCCAAACAAACTTCCAACCCAATTTCCAACCCAACTTGCAACCCAACATCCAACCCAACTTCCATCCCAACTTTCATTCCAATTTTCAACCACACATCCAACCCAACGTCCAGCCCAACATCCAACCCAACTTCCAACCCAACTTCCAACCCAACTTCCATCCGAAATTTCATCTCAACTTCCAAGCCAATGTCCAACCCAACTTCCAACACAAATTCCAATCCAGCTTCCAACCCAACGTTTTACCCAACTTACAACCCAGCTTCTAACCCAACTTCCAACCCAAGTTCCAACCCAACTTCCAACCTAACTTCCATCCCAAATTTCATCCCAACTTGCAACCCAACTTCCAACCCAACTTCCAGCCCTACTTTCAAGCCAACGTCCAACCCAACTTCCAACCCAACTTCCAATCCAACTTCCAACCCAACTTCCAACCCAACTTGCAACCCAACTTCCAACCCAACTTCCAGCCCTACTTTCAAGCCAACGTCCAACCCAACTTCCAACCCAACTTCCAACCAAACTTCCAACCCAACTTCCGACTAATCATCCAACCCATCTTCCAACCCAGGTTCCAACCCAACTTCCAACCCAAGTTCCAACCCAACCTCCAACCTAACTTCCAACCCAACTTCCAGCCCAACTTCCATTACATCTTCCATCCCAACTTCCAACCCAACTTCCAACCCAACCTCCGACCAAACTTCCAACCCAACTTCCAATCCAACTTCCATCCCAACATCCATCCCAACTTCCAACTCAGTTTCAGATCCAACTTCCAGCCCTATTTCCAACCCTAAATCGAACCAAACTTCCAACCCATATTCCAACCCAACTTCCAACCCAACTTTCAACCCAAATTTAAACCCAACTTTGAACCAAATTTCCAACCCAACTTCTAACCCAACTTACAACCCAACTTCCAACCCAACTTCCAACCCAACTTCCAACCCAACGTTCAACCTAACTTCCATCCCAACTTCCATCCCAACTTGCAACCCAACTTCCATTCCAACTTCCATCCCTACTTCCAAGCCAACTTTCAACCCAACTTCCAACCCAGCTTCCATGCCAACTTCCATCCCAGCTTCCAGCCCAATTTCCAACCAATATTCCAACCCAACTTCCTACCCAACTTCTAACCCAACTTCGAGCCATACTTCCAAACAAACTTCCAAGCCAACTTCCAACTCAGCTTGCAACCCAACTTCCACCCCAACTTGCATCCCATCTTTCATCGCAACTATCAACCACACATCCAACCCAACTTCCAGCCCAACATCCAACCCAATTTCCAACCCAACTATCAACCTAACTTCCATCCCACCTTCCATCTCAACTTCCAAGCCAACGTCCAACCCAACTTCAAACCCAACTTCCAACCCAGCTTCCAAACCAAATTCCAACCCAACTTACAACCCAACGTCCAACCCAACTTCCAACCCAACTTCCAATCCAACTTCCAACCTAATTTCCATCCCAACTTCCATCCCAACTTGCAACCCAACTTTCAACGCAACTTCCAACCCTACTTCCAACCCAACTTCCAACCCAACTTCCAACCCAACTTCCATCCCAACTTTAATCCCAGCTTCCTGCCGAGTTTCCAACCCAATTTCCAACCCAACTTCTAACCAAACTTCGATCCGTACTTCCAACCAAACTTCCATTCCAACTTCAAACCCAACTTGCATCCAACTTCGAACCCAACTTCCAACCGGACTTCCACCCCAAATTCCATCCCAATTTCTATCTCAACTTCAAAGCCAGCATCCAACCCAACTTCCAACCCAATATCCAACCCTGCTTGCAACCCAACTTCAAACCCTACTTCCAACCCAACTTCCAACCCAACTTTCAACCCAACTTCTAACCCAACTTCCAACCCATCTTCCAACCCAGGTTCCAACCCAAATTCCAACCCAGTTTCCGAACCAGCTTCCAATCCAATTTCCAACCCAACTTCCATCCCAACTTCCATCCCAGCGTTCAACCCAACCGTCAACCCAACTTCCAACCCAACTTCTAACCCAACGTCCAACCCAACTTCGAACCCAACTTCCAACCCAACTTTCGGCCCAACTTCCAACCCACATTCCAACCAAACTACCGACCAAATATCCAACCCAACTTCCAACCCAACTTCAAACCCAACTTCCGACCCAACTTCCAACCCAAATTCCATCCGAACTTTCAACCCAACTTCCAACCCAACTTCCTACCCAACTTCCAACCCACCTTCCAACCCAACTTCCAACCCAACATCCAACTCAACTTCCAACGCAACTTCCAACGAACTTCCAATCGAACTTCCAACCCAACTTCCATCACAAATCCCATCCCAAATTTCAACCCAGCTTCCAACCCAACATTCAACCCAACCTCCAACGCAACTTCCGACCGAACATCCAACCCAATTTCCAACCCAACTTCCAATCCAACTTCCAACCCAACTTCCATCCCAACTTCCAACCCAAGTTCCATCCCAACTTCCAACCCAACTATCAACCCAACTTCCAACCCATCTTCTAATCCAACTTACAACCCAACTTTCAACCCAACTTCCAACCCAACTCCCAGCCCAACTCCGTACCCAACTTCCAACCCAACTTCCAACTTAACTTCCAACCCAACTTCCAACCAAGCTTTCAACGAAACGTCCAACCCAACTTTCAACCCAACTTCCAACCCCACTTCCAACCCAACTCCCAACCCAATTTCAAAACCAACTTCCAACCCAACTTCCGTCCCAACTTCCAACCCAAGTTCCATCCCAACTTCCAACCCAACTATCAACCCAACTTCCAACCCATCTTCTAATCCAACTTACAACCCAACTTTCAACCCAACTTCCAACCCAACTTCCAACCCAAGTTCCAACCTAACTTCCATCCCAACTTCCATCCCAACTTGCAATCCTGCTTTCAACCCAACTTCAAACCCCACTTCCAACCCAACTTCCAACCCAACTTCCAACCCAACGTCCATCCCATCTTCCATCCCAGATTCCAGTCCAAATTCCAGCCCAAGACTTCAACCCAACTTCCAACCCAACTTCTAACCCAACTTCGAGCCATACTTCCAACCCAAAGACCAATTCAACTTCCAACCCTACTTGCAACCCAACGTCCAACTCAACTTCCATTCCAACTTTCATCCCAACTTTCAACCACACATCCAACCCAACTTCCAGCCCAACATCCAACCCACCTTCCAAACCGAATTCCAACCCAACCTCCATCCCAACTTCCATCTCAACTTCCAAGCCAACGTCCAATCCAACTTCCGACCCAACTTTTAACCCAGCTTTCAACCCAACTTCCAACCCAACTTCCAACCCAACCTCCATCCCAACTTCCATCTCAACTTCCAAGCCAACGTCCAATCCAACTTCCGACCCAACTTTTAACCCAGCTTTCAACCCAACTTCCAACCCAACTTCCAACCCAACCTCCAACCCGAATTCCAACCCAACTTTCAACCCAACTTCCAACCCAACTTCTAACCCAATTTACAACCCAACATCCAACCCAACTTCCAACCCAACTTCAAACCCAACTTCCGACCCAGCTTCAAACCCAAATTCCATCCCAACTTTCAACCCAACTTCCAACCCAACTTCCTACCCAACTTCCAACCCACCTTCCAACCCAACTTCCAACCCAACATCCAACTCAACTTCCAACGCAACTTCCAACGAACTTCCAATCGAACTTCCAACCCAACTTCCATCCCAACTTTCAACCCAACTTCCAACCCAACTTCCTACCCAACTTCCAACCCACCTTCCAACCCAACTTCCAACCCAACATCCAACTCAACTTCCAACGCAACTTCCAACGAACTTCCAATCGAACTTCCAACCCAACTTCCATCACAAATTCCATCCCAAATTTCAACCCAGCTTCCAACCCAACATTCAACCCAACCTTCAAAGCAACTTCCGACCGAACATCCAGCACAATTTCCAACCCAAATTCCAATCCAACTTCCAACCCAACTTCCAATCCAACTTCCAACCCAACTTCAGATCAAACTTCCAGCCCAACTTCCAGCCAAACTTCCAACCCAACTCCCAACTCAGTTTCCAACCCAACTTCCAACCCAACTTCATACCCAACTTCGAAACCAACTTCCCAGCCCACTTCCATCCCAACTTCCATCCCAAATTCCAACCCAACACCCAACCCAGCTTGAAACATAGCCTCCAACCCAACTATTAGCCCAACTTCCAACCCGGCTTCCAACCTAACTTCCAACCCAACTTCCAACCCAACTTTCAACCCAACTTCCAACCCAAATCCCAGCCAAACTCCGTACCCAACTTCCAACCCAACTTCCAACTTAACTTCCAACCCAACTTCCAACCAAGCTTTCAACGAAACTTCCAACCCAACTTTCAACCCAACTTCCAACCCCACTTCCAACCCAACTCCCAACCCAATTTCAAAACCAATTTCCAACCCAACTTCCGTCCCAACTTCCAACCCAAGTTCCATCCCAACTTCCAACCCAACTATCAACCCAACTTCCAACCCATCTTCTAATCCAACTTACAACCCAACTTTCAACCCAACTTCCAACCCAACTTCCAACCCAAGTTCCAACCTAACTTCCATCTCAACTTCCATCCCAACTTGCAATCCTGCTTTCAACCCAACTTCAAACCCCACTTCCAACCCAACTTCCAACCCAACTTCCAACCCAACGTCCATCCCATCTTCCATCCCAGATTCCAGTCCAATTTCCAGCCCAAGATTTCAACCCAACTTCCAACCCAACTTCTAACCCAACTTCGAGCCATACTTCCAACCCAAATACCAATTCAACTTCCAACCCTACTTGCAACCCAACTTCCAACTCAACTTCCATTCCCACTTTCATCCCAACTTTCAACCACACATCCAACCCAACTTCCAGCCCAACATCCAACCCACCTTCCAACCCGACTTCCAACCCAACCTCCATCCCAACTTCCATCTCAACTTCCAAGCCAACGTCCAATCCAACTTCCGACCCAACTTTTAACCCAGCTTTCAACCCAACTTCCAACCCAACTTCCAACCCAACCTCCAACCCAACTTCCAACCCAACTTTTAACCCAGCTTTCAACCCAACTTCCAACCCAACTTCCAACCCAACCTCCAACCCGAATTCCAACCCAACTTCCAACCCAACTTCTAACCCAATTTACAACCCAACATCCAACCCAACCTCCAACCCAACTTCCAACCTCACTTCCATCCCAAATTCCATCCGAACATGCAACCCAACTTCCAACCCAACTTCAAACCCTTCTTCCAAGCCAACTTCCAACCCAACTTCCAACCCAACTTCCATCCTAACTTCCATCCCAGCTTCAAGCCCAATTTCCAACCCAGATTCCAGCCTAGCTTCCAAACCAAAGTTTAACCCAACTTCAAGCCATAATTCCAACCAAACTTCCAACCCAACTTCCAACCCAACTTGCAACCCAACTTCCAGCCCAACGTCCATCCCAGCGTTGATCCCAACTTTCAACCACACATCCAACCCAGCTCCCCGCCCAACATCCAACCCAACTTCCAAGCCAACATCCAACCCAACTTCCATCCTTACTTCCATCTCAACTTCCAAGACAACGTCCAACCCAACTTCCAACCCAACTTCCAACCAAGCTTCCAACCCTACTTCCAACCCAACTTTCAACCCAACTTCCAACCAAACTTCCAACCCAAATTCCAACTCAAGTTCCAACCCAACTTCCAAACCAACTTCCAACCCAACTTCCAACCCACCTTCCAGCCCCACTTCCAACCCTGTTTCCAACCCAACGTCCAATCCAACTTCCAACCAACTTCCAATCCAGCTTCCAACCCAACTTCCATCCCAACTTCCATCCCAACTTCCATCGCAACTTTCAACACAACCGTCCACCCAACTTCCAACCCAACTTCCAACCCAACTTCCAACCCAACTTCCAACCTTACTTCTAACCGAAACTTCCAACCCAACTTTCAGCCCAACTTCCAACCCAGCTTCTAACCAAACTTCCGACCAAACGTCCAACCCAACTCCCGACCCAATTTCCAACCCAACTTCCAATCCACCTTCCAACCTAAACTCCAACCCAACTTTCAGCCCATCTTCAAACCCAACTTCCTACCCAACTTCCAACCCAATTTCCAACCCAAATACCAATCCAAATTTCAACCCAAATTCCAACCCAACTTCCAACCCAACTTCCAACCCAATTTTCGACCAAACATCCAACCCAATTTCCGGCGTAACTTCCAATCCAACTTTCAACCCAACTTCCAACCCATCTTCCAATCCAACTTCCAACCCAACCTCCAACCTAACTTCCAACCCAACTTCCAACCCAACTTCCATTCCATCTTCCATCCCAATTTCCAATCCAACATTCAACCCAACCTCCAACCAAACTTCCAACCCAACTTCCAACACAACTTCCATCCCAACATCCATACCAACTTCCAACTCAATTTCCATTCCAACTTCCAGCCCAAAATCCAACCCAGATTCTAACCCAACTTCCAACCCAACTTCCAACCCAACTTCCATCCCAGCTTCTATACCGACTTCCAACCCAGCTTCCAACCCAACTTCCAACCCAACTTCCATCTCAACTTCTAACCCAACTTATGCCAACTTCCAACCCAACTTCCAACCCAAATTCAAGCCCAACTTCCAATCCAACTTACAATCCAACTTCCAACCCAAATTTCATCCCAACTTCCATCCCAGCTTCCAGTCCAATTTCTAACCCAAATTCTTACTGAACGTCTAACCCAAATTTGAGCCAAACTTCCAACCCAACTTCCAACTTAACATTCAACCCAACTTGCAACCCAACTTCTAACCCAACTTCCATCCCACCTTTCAACCACACATCCAACCCAACTTCCAGCCCAACTTCCAGCCAAACTTCCAGCCCAATATTCATCCCAACTTCCATCTGAACTTCCAAGCCAACGTCGAACCCAACTTCCAACTCAACTTCCAACCCAACTTACAACCCAACTTCCAACCCAACTTCCAACCCAACTTCCAACCCAACTCCCAACCCATCATCCAATCCAACTTCCAACCCAACTTCCGACCCAACTTCCTCCCTAACTTCCAACCCAACTTCCAACCCAACTTCCAACCCAACTTCCGACCGAACTTCCAACCCAACGTCCGGCCCAACAATCAGCCCAACTTCCAATTCGGTTTCCAACCCAACTTCCAACCCAACTTCCAATCCATCTTCGAACCCAATTTCCAACCCAACTTCCATTGCAACTTCCATCCCAACTTCGAACCCAACCACCGACCCAACTTCCAACCCAGCTTTAAACCTAGCTCTTAACCCAACTTCCAGCCCTACTTCCAACCCAACTTCCAACCCAAAATCCAACCCTACTTCCAACCCAACATCCAACCCAACTTCCAGCCCAACTTCCAACTCAACTTCAAGCCCAACTTCCAACCCAAATTCCAACCCAACTTCCAACCCAACATCCAACCCAGCTTCCAACCAAATTTCCAACCAAACTTCCAACTTCGCTTCCGACCAAACTTTCAACCAAACTTCGAACCCTACTTCCAACCCAACTTCCAACCCAACTTCCAACCCAATTTTCAACCCAACTGCCATCCCAACTTCCAACCCAACTTCCAACCCAACTACCAACCAAACTTCCAACCCAACTTCCAGCCCAACTTCCAACCCAACATCCATCCCAACTTCCGTGTCAACTTCCAATCCAACTTCCATCCCGAATTCCAACCCAACTTCCAACCCAACTTCTCACCCAACTTACAACCCAACTTCCAACGCAACTTCCAACCCAACTTGCAACCCAAGTTCCAACCTAACTTCCATCCCAAATTCCATCCCATCTTGAAATCCAGCTTCCAAGCCAACTTCAAACCCCACCTCCAACCCAAATTCCATCCAAACTTCCATCCCAGCTTCCACCCCAATCTCCAACCCAAATTCCAACGCAAATTCCAACCCAAATCCTAACCCAACTTGGAGCCATACTTCCAACTCAACTTCCAACCCAACTGCCAACCCAACTTGCAGCCCATCTTCCAACCCAACTTCCATCCAAACTTTCATCCCAACTTTCAACCACACATCCAATCCAACTTCCAGCCAAACATCCAACCCAACTTCCATCCCAACTTCCAACCCAATTTCCAACCCAACTTTCAGCCCAATTTCCAACCCAGCATCCAACCAAACTTCCGACCAAATTTCCAACCCAATTTTCGGCCCAACTTCCAACCCAACTTCCAACCTAACTTCCAACCCTAATTCAAACCCAATTTCCAACCCAACTTCCAACCCAACTTCCAGCCCAGTTTCCAACCCAACTTCCAATCCAACTTCCAACCAACTTCCAATCCAACTTCCAACCCAACTTCCATCCTAACTTCCATCCCAACTTTCAACCCAGCCGTCAACCCAACTTCCAACCCAACTTCCAACCCAACTTCCAACCCAACTTCCAACCGAAATTCCAATCCAACTTTCAGCCCAACGTCCAACCTAGCTTCCAACCAAACTTCCAACCAAACGTCCAATCCAACTTCTGACCAAACTTCCAACCCAACTGCCAACCCAAGTTCCAACCCAACGTCCAACCCAACCTCCAACCAAACTTCCAACCCAACTTCCAACCCAACTTGCGACCCAACTTCAAACCCAATTTCCGGCCTAACTTCCAACCCAACTTCCAACCCAACTTCAAACCCATCTTCCAACCCAACTTCCAACCCAACTTCCAATCCATCTTCCAACCCAACTTCCAACCCAACTTCCAACCCAACCTCCAACCTAATTTCCAACCCAACTTCCAACCCAACATCCATTCCATCTTCCATCCCAACTTCCAACCCAACTTCCAACCCAACCTCCAACCAAACTTCCAACCCAATTTGCAACCGAACTTCCATCCCAACACCCATCCCAAGTTCCAACTCAATTTCAGATCCAACTTCCAGCCCAAATTCCAACCAAAAATCTAACCCAACTTCCAACCCAACTTCCAACCCAACTTCCATCTCAACTTTTATCCCAACTTCCAACCCAACAACCAACCCAACTTCCAACCCAACTTCCAACCCGAATTGAAACCCAATTTTCAACCCAACTTCGAACCCCACTTCTAACCCAACTTAAAACACAACTTCCAGTCCAACTTCCAACCCAACTTCCAACCCAACTTCCAACCTAATTTCCATCCCAACTTTCATCCAAACATGCAACCCAACTTCCATTCCAACTTCCATCCCTACTTCCAAGCCAACTTTTAACCCAACTTCAAACCCAACTTCCATCCCAACTTCCATCCCAGCTTCTAGCCCAATCTACAACCAATATTCCAACCCCACTTCCAACCCAATTTCTAACCCAACATCGAGTCATACTCCCAAACAAACGTCCAACCAAACTTCCAACCCAACTTGCAACCCAACCTCCAACCCAACTTCCATCCCATCTTTCACCCCAACTTTCAACCACACATCCAACCCAACTTCCAGCCCAACATCCAACCCAACTTCTAACCCAACTTCCAATCTAACCTCCATTCCAACTTCCATCTCAACTTCCAAGCCAACGTCCAACCCAACTTCCAACCCAACATCCAACCGAGCCTGCACCTCAAATTCCAACCCAACTTACAAACCAACTTCCAACCAAACTTCCAACCCAACCTCCAACCTGACTTCCAACCTAACTTCAATCCCAACTTCCATCCCAACTTGCAACAAAAGCTCCAACTTAGCTTCCAACCCTACTTCCAAGCCAACTTCCAACCCAAATTCCAACCCAACTTCCATCCCAACTTCCATCCCAGGTTCCAGTTCAACTTCCAACCAAACTTCCAACCCAACTTCCAACCCAACTTCTGACCCAACTTCGAGCCAAGCTTCCAACCAAACTTCCAACCCAACTTCCAACCCAACATGCATCCAACATCCAACCCAACATCCATCCCAACTTTCATCCCAACTTTCAACCACACATCCAACCCAACTTGCAACCCTACTTCCAACCCAACTTCCAATCCAACTTTCATCCCAGCTTCCATCTCAACTTCAAAGCCAGTGTCCAACCCAACTTCCAACCCAACATCCAACCCAGCTTGCAACCCAACTTCCAACCCTACTTCCCACCCAACTTCCAACCCAACTTCCAACCCAAATTCCAACCCAACTTTCAACCCAGCTTCAGACCCAACTTTCTACCCAACTTCTAACCTACCTTCCAACCCAACTTCCAACCCAACTTCCAACTCAACCTCCAACCCAAATTTCAAGCAACTTCCAACCGAACTTTTAACCCAACTTCCATCGCAAATTTTAACCCAGCTTCCAACCCAACATTCAACCCAACCTTCAAAGCAACTTCCAACCCAACATCCAACATAACTTCCAACCCAAATTCCAGCCCAGCTTTAACCCAACTTCCAACCCAACCTCCAATCCAACTTCCGACCCAACTTCCAGCCCAACTTCCAACCCGACTTCCAACCCAACTTTCAACTCATTCTCCAACCCAAATTCCAACCCAACTTCTAACCCAACTTCAAAACCAACTTCCAACCCAACTTCCATCCTAACTCCAAACCCAGCTTGAAACTTAGCCCCCAACCCAATGTGCAGTCCAACTTCCAACCCAGTTTTCAACCCAACTTCTTACCCCACTTCCAACCCAACTTCCAACCAAACTTTCCACCCAACTTCCAACCCAAATCCCAGCCCAACTTCGTATCCAGCTTTCAACCCAACTTCCAACTTAACTTCCAACCCAACTTCCAACCCAACTTCCAACCAAATGTTCAACCAAACTTCCAACCCAACTTCCAATCCAGCTTCCAACCCAACTTTCAACCTAACTTTCAACCCAAATTCCAACCCAACTTTCAACCCAACTTCCAGCCCAATCTCCAACCCAGCTTCCAACCCAACATCAAAACCAAGTTCCATCCCAACTTTCGTCCCAACTTGCAACCAAACTGCCATCCTAACTTCTAGCCCAACGTTCAACCCAAGACCAACCCAACTTCTAACCCAACATACAACCCAACTTTCAACCCAACTTCCAACCCAACTTTCAACCCAATTTCCAACCTAACTTTCATCCCAACTTCCATCCATACTTGCAATCCTGCTTCCAACCCAACTTCAAATCCCACTTCCAACCCAACTTCCAGCCCGACTTCCAACCCAACGTCCATCCCATCTTCCATCCCAGCTTCCAGTCCAATTCCCAACCTAGAATTTCAACCCAACTTCCAACCCAACTTCTAACCCAACTTCGAGCCATACTTCCAACCCAACTTGCAACCCAACTTCCAACCCAACTTCCATTCCAGCTTTCATCCCAACTTTCAACCACACATCCAACCCAACTTCCAGCGCAACATCCAACCCAACTTCCAACGCAACTTCGAACCCAACTTCCATCCCAACTTCCATCTCAACTTACAAGCCAACGTCCAACCCAACTTCCAACCCAACTTCCAACCCAGCTTTCAACCCAACTTCATACCCAACTTCCAGCTCAACTTCCAACCCAACCTCCAGACCAAATTGCTACCCAAATTTCAACCCAACTTCTAACGCAACTTCTAACCCAACTAACAACCCAACTTCCAACCCAACTTCCAACCAAAGTTCTGACCCAACTTTAAACCTCACTTCCATCCCAACTTCCATCCCAACATGCAACCCAACTTCCAACCCAACTTCCAACCCTACTTCAAAGCTAACTTCAAACCTAACTTCCAACCCAACTTCGATCCCAACTTCCATCCCAGCTTCCAGCTCAATTTCCAACCCAAATTCCAACCTAGCCTCCTAACCAACATCTAACCCAACTTCGAGCCATAATTGCAACCAAACTTCCAACCCAACTTGCAACCCAAGTTCCAGCCCAACATCCATCCCAGATTTCATCCCAACTTTCAACCACACATCCAACCCAGTTTCCAGCTCAACATCCAACACAACTTTCAACCCAACTTCCAACCCAACTTCCATCCCAAATTCCATCTCAACTTCCAAGCCAACATCCAACCCAACTTCGAACCCAACTTCCAACCCAGCTTCCAACCTAACTTCCAACCCAACTTACAATCCAACTTCCAACCCAAGTTCCAACCCAACTTCCAAACCAACATCCAACCCAACTTCCAACCCTCCTTCGAACCCAAATTCCAATACAATTTCCAACCCAACTTCCAATCCAACTTCCAACCAACTTCCAATCAAACTTCCAACCCAACTTCCATCCCATCTTCCATCCCAACTTCCATGCCATCTTTCAACCCGACCGTCAACACAACTTCCAACCCAGGTTCCAATCCAAGCTTTATCCAACTTCCAACCTTACTTCCAACTTAGCTTCCGACCCAACTTTCAGCCTAACTTCCAACCCAGCTTCCAACCACACTTCCAACCAACGTCCAACCCAACTTCCGACCCAATTTCCAACCCAACTTCCAATCCAACATCCAACCCAAATTCCAACCCAACTTTCAGCCCATCTTCAAACCCAACTTCCTACCCAACTTCCAACCCAACTTCCAACCCAAATTCCGACCCAAATTTCAACCCAACTTCCAACCCAATTTCCGGCCTAACTTCCAACCCAAATTCCACCCCAACTTCGAACCCATCTTCCAACCCAACTTCCAACCCAACCTCCAACCTAACGTCCAACCCAACTTCTAACCCAACATCCATGCCATCTTCCATCCCGATTTCCAACCCAACATTCAACCCAACCTCCAACCAAACTTCCAACCCAACTTCCAACCCAACGTCCATCCCAACATCCATCCCAACTTCCAACTCAAATTCCATTCCAACTTCAAGCGGAAATTCCAACCCAAATTCTAACCCAACTTCCAACCCAACTTCCAACCCAACTTCCATCTCAGCTTTTATCCAACCTTCTAACCCAACATCAAATCCAACTTCCAACTCAACTTCCAACCTAACTTCTAACCCAAATTCCAACCCAACTTTCAACCCAACTTCCATCCCAACTTCTAACCCAACTTACATCCCAACTTCCGACCCAACTTCCAACCCAACGTCAAAGCCAGCTTCTAATCAAACTTCCAACCCAATTTCCAGCCCAACTTCCATCCCAACTTCCATCCCAGCTTCCAATCTAATTTCCAACCCAAATTCTTACCCAACTTCTAACCCAACTTTGAGCCATACTTCCTACCCAACTTCCAACCCAACTTCCAACCCAAATTGCAACCCAACTTCCAACCCAACTTCCATCCCAACTTTCATCCCATCTTTCAGCCAGACATCCAACCCAACTTTCAGCCCAATCTACAACCCAACTTCTAGCCCAACTTCCAACCCAACTTCCATCCCAACTTCTATCTCAACTTCCAAGTGAATGTCCAATCCATTTTCCAACCCAACTTTCAACCCAACTTACAACCCAACTTCGAACCCAACTTCCAACCCAACTTATAACCCAACTTCCAACCCAACTTCCAACCCAACATCCAACCTAACATCCAACCCAACTTCCATCCCAACTTCCTCCCTAACTTCCAACCCAACTTCCAACCACACTTCCAACCCAGCTTTCGACCCACCTTCCACCCAAACGTCCGGCCCAACTTCCAACCCAACTGCCAACTGGGTTTCCATCACAACTTCCAACCCAACTTCCAACCCATCTTCGAACCCAACTTCCAACCCAACTTCCATCCCAACTTCCAACCCAACTTCCGACCTTATGTCCAGCCCAACTTCAAACCTAGCCTCTAACCCAACTTTCAGCCCAACTTCCAACCCAGCTTCCAACTTGAATTCCAACNCCAAACGTCCGGCCCAACTTCCAACCCAACTGCCAACTGGGTTTCCATCACAACTTCCAACCCAACTTCCAACCCATCTTCGAACCCAACTTCCAACCCAACTTCCATCCCAACTTCCAACCCAACTTCCGACCTTATGTCCAGCCCAACTTCAAACCTAGCCTCTAACCCAACTTTCAGCCCAACTTCCAACCCAGCTTCCAACTTGAATTCCAACCCTACTTCCAACCCAACTTCAAACCCAGCTTCTATCCCAACTTTCATCCCAACTTCCAACCCAACTTCCAACCCAACTTCCAACTCAATTCCAACCCAAATTCCAACCATTCTTCCAACCTGACTTCCAACCCAACTTCCAACCCAACTTCCTACCAAATTTCGAGCCCAACATCCAACTTAACTTCCAACTCCGCTTCCAACCAAACTTTCAACCAAACTTCCAAACGTACCTCCAACCCAACTTCCAAGCCAACTCCCAACCTAACTTCCAACCCAGTTTTGAACCCAACTGCCATCCCAACTTTAAACCCAACTTCCAACCCAGCTTCAAACCCAACTTCCAACCCAATTTCCAACCCAACTTCCAACCCAACATCCATCCCAACTTCCGTCCCAACTTCAAACCCAACTTCCATCCCAACTTCCAACCCAAAATTCAACCCAACTTCCAACCCAACTTCTAACCCAACTTCCAACGCAACTTCGAACCCAACTTCCAATCTTAGATCCAACTTAACATCCATCTGAACTTCCATGCCAACTTGCAATCCAGCTTCCAAGCCAACTTCAAACCCCACTTCCAATCCAACTTCCAACTGAAAACCCAACCCAAATTCCATCCAAACTTCCATCCCAGTTACCAGCCCAATTTCCAACCCAAATTCCAACGCAAATTCCAACCCAAATTCTAACCCAAGTTTGAGCCATACTTCCAACTCAACTTCCAAACCAACTGCCAACCAAACTTGCAACCCAACTTCCAGCCCAACTTCCATCCAAACTTTCATCCCAAGTTTCAACCACACATCCAACCCAACTTCCAGCCCAACATCCAACCCAACTTCCAACCCAACTTCAAACCCAACTTCCAACCCAGCTTCCAACACAATTTCCAGCCCAAGTTCCAACCCAACTTCGAATTGAACTTCCAACCCAACTTCCAACCAAAGTTCCAACCCAACGTCTAACCCAACTTCCAACCCAACATTCAACCCAACTTCCAACCCAGCTTTCAACCCAACTTCTAACCCAACTTCCAGCCCAAAATCCAACCGAAAGTCCACCCAAATTTCCAACCCAACTTCCAACTCAACATCCAACCCAACTTCCAACCCAACCCCCAATCCAACTTCCTACCCAAGTTCCAACTTAACTTCAAACCCAACTTCCAACCCAACATACAACACAAAATCCAGCCCAACGTCCAATCCAATATCCAAACAAACTTCGAACCAGATTCAAACCAAACTACCAAGCTAACCTCCAATCCAACATCCAACCCAACTTGCAACCCAACTTGGAACCTAACTTCCATCCCAGCTTTCAACCCAACTTCAAATCTAACCTACATCCCAGCTTCCAACCCAACTTCCACCCCAACTTCCAATCCAACCTCCAACCCAACTTCCAATCCAACTTCTAATCCAACTCCCAACCCAACTTCCAACCCAACTTACAACCCAACTTCCAACCTTACTTCCAAGCCAACTCCCAGCCCAACTTACATCCCAACTTCCAACACAACTGCCTGTCCAACTTCCAACCCAACTTACATCTCAAATTCCATTCCAGCTTTCAATCCAACTTCTGACCCAACCTTCAACCTAACTACCTACCCAAATTTCAACTTTACTTCCATCCCAACTTCCATCCCAACTTCCAACGTAACTTCCAACCCAACTTCCAACCCAACTTCAAACACAACTTCAAATCTTACCTCCAGCCCAACTTCCAACCCAACTTCTAACCCAACTTCTATCCCACCATTCAGCCCAACTTCCAACCTACCTTACATCCTGGCTTCCAACCCAACTTCCAACCAAACGTCCAACCCAACTTCCAATCCATTTTCCAACCCAACCTCCAACCCAACTTCCATCCCAACTTCCATCCCAGCTTTCGACCCAACTTCCAACCCAACTTTCATTCAACTTCCAATCCAACTTCCAACTTCATTTCCATCTTAGCTTCCATCCCAGCTTTCAGCCAAACTTCCAGCCCAACTTCCAACCTAACTTCCAAACCAACTTCCAACCCAACTTCCAATGCAATTTCCATCTCAACTTCCATCCCAACTTTCAACCCAACTCCCAACCCAACTTCCAAACTAACTTCCAACCCAACTTCCAAACCAATTTCCAACCCAACTTCCAACCCAGCTTCCAACCCAACGTTCAACCCAACTTTCAACCAACTTTCAACCCAACTGCCAACCCAACTTCCAACCCAACTTCCAACCCAATGTCCAACCCAACTTCCAACACAACTTCCTACACAACTTCCAAACCAACTTCCAACCCAAATTCCAACCCAGCTTCCAACCCAACGTTCAACCCAACTTCGAATGCAACTTTCAACCCAACTTCCAACCCAACTTCTAGCCCAACTTCAAGCACAACTTCCACTAGAGCTTCCAACCCAGCCTGCAACCCAACCTTTAACCCAACATCAAACCCAACTTCCAACTGACTTCCAACCATACTTTCAATCCAACTTCCAGCCCAACTTGCATCTCAACTTCCGTCCCAATGTTCATCCAACTTTCAGCCCAACATCGAGCCGAAATTCCAATCCAACTTCCAACCAAACGTCATATCCAACTTCCAACCCAACGTCCAGACCAACTTCCAACCCAACTTCCACCCCAACTTCCAATCCAACTTGCAACCCAACTTCCATCCCAACTTCCATCCCAACTTTCAGCCTTACTTCCAACCAAACTTCCAACGCAACGTTTAATCCAACGTCCAATCAAACTTCCAACAAAACTTCAAAACCAACTTCTAACCAAACTTCCAACCCAACGTACAACACAACTTCCAACCCAACTTCGAACCCATATTCTAACCCAACTTCCAACGTTACTTCCAACCCAACTTCCAACCCAACTTCAAACCCAAATTCCAACCCAACTTCCAACCCAACGTCCAACCCAACTTCCAACCCAAATTCGAACCCAACTTCTCACCCGACTTTCAACCCAACCTCCAACCAAACTTCCAACCGAGCTCCTAACCCTACTTCTGACCCAACTTCCAACCCAACTTCCAACCCAACTTCCAACCCAACTTCGGAACCAACTTCTAACCCTACTTCCAACCCAGCTTCCAACCCAACGTTAAACCTAACTTTCAACACAGCTTTCAACCCAACCTCCAATACAACTTCCAACCCAAGTTCCAACCCAACTACCAACCCAGCTTCAAACCCAACATCCAACCCAACTTTCAACCCAACTTTCAACCCAATATCCAACCCAACTTCCAACCCACCTTCCAACCCTTCTTTCAATCCAACTTCCAGCCCAACTTCCATCTTTACTTCTATCCCAACTTCCATGCAACTTTCAACCCAACTCCTAACCCAGCTTCCTGTCCAACCTCCAACCCAACGTCAGGCCCGGCTTCAACCCCAACTTCCAAGCCAACTTCCAACTCAACTTCCACCCAAGCTTCCAACCCAACTTCCAACCCAACTTTCATCCCCACCTCCATCCAGCTTTCAACCCAACTTCCAACCAAGCTTCCAACCCACCTTCCATCCCAAACGTCCAACCTAACTTCCAACAAAACTTCGAACCCAACTTGTAGCTTAACTTCCAACCCAACTTTCAACCCAACTTCCAACCTGGCTTCCTACCTAAAATCCAACCCAACTTGTCACCCCAATTCCAACCCAACTTAAATCCCAGCTTCCAACCCATCTTCCAACCCAACTTCTAATCCAACATCCAACCTATCTTCCAACCCAACATCTAACCCAACTTCCAACCCAACGTCTAACCCAACTTCCAACCCAACATCCAGCCCAACGTCCATCGCACCTTCCAACCCAACTTCCAACCCAGCTACCAACCCAACTTCCATCCCAACTTCCAAACGAACTTCCAACCCAGCTTCTAACCCAACTTCCAACCCAGCTTCCAACCCAAGTTCCAGCCCAACTTCCAACCTAACTTCCAACCCCACTTCTAACCCAACTTCCAACCCAACTTCCATTCCAACTTCCATTCAAGCTTTCAATCCAACTTCCAACCCAACTTCCAACCTAACTACCAAACCCAACTTCCAAATTTACTTCCATCCCAACTTCCATCCCAACTTCCAACCTAACTTCCAACCCAACTTCCAGCCCAACTTCCAACCCAACTTCCAACCTTATTTCCAACCCAACTTCCAACCCAACTTCCAACCCAACTTCCAACCCAACTTCCAACCCAACGTCCAACCTATCTTCCAACCCAACTTTGACCCCAACTTCTAACCCAACTTTTAACACAACTTCCGACCTAACTTCTAACCCAGCTCCCAACCCATCTTCCCACCCAGCTTCCAACCCAACATCCAACCCAACTTCCTACCCAAATTCCATCCCAACTTCCATCCCAGCTCACAACCAAACTTCCAATCAACTTCCATGTGACTTCCAATCCATTTTCCAACTCAATTTCCATCCTAAATTCCATCACAACTTCCGACCCAACTTCCAACCCAACTTCGAACCCAACTTCCATCTCATCTTCCGACCCAACTTCCAACCCAACTTCCAACTCAACCTCCATCCCAATTTCCATTTCAACTTCCAAACCAACTTCGAACCCAACTTCCAACCCAACTTCCACCTCAACTTCCAAACCAACTTCCAAACCAACTCTCAACCCAGCTTCCAAACCAGCTTCCAACCCAACGTACAGCCCAACTTCCAACCCAACTTCCATTCCAACTTCCAACCCAACTTCCAACCTAGCTTCAAACCCAGCCTACAACACAACTTTAAACCACATTTACTACTCGACTTCCATCTTAACTTCCATCCCAACTTCGAACCAAACTTGAAACCCAGCTTCCAACTGAACGTCCAGCCCAACTTCCAACCCAACTTCCAACCTAGCTTCCAACCCAAGTTCCAAGCCAATGTCCAAGCCAACTTCCTCCCCAACGTCCAACCCAACTTCCAACCCAATGTCCATGCCAACTTCCATCCCAGATTTCAACTCAACTTCCAACCAAAACTGCAACCCAACTGCCAACCCAACGTCCAACCCAACATCCAACAAAACTTCCAACCCAACTTCTAACCCATCTTCCAACCCAACTTCCAATCAACTTCCAACCCAGCTCAACCCAGCTTCCAACCCAACTTCCAACCCAACATCCAACCCAACTTTCAACACAGCTTCCAACCCAACTCAGAACCTAACTTCCATCCCAAATTCCAACCCAACTTCCATGCCAACTTCCAATTCAGCTCTCAATCCAACTTCCAACCCAACTTTCAACCCAACTACCAACCCAACTTCCAGCTTTACTTCCACACTGACTTCCATCCCAACTTCCAACCTAGCTTCCAACCCAGCTTCCAACCCAAGTTGAAACCCAACTTCCAGCCTTACTTCCAACCCATCTTCCAATCCAACTTCCAACCCACTTCCAAACCAACTTCCATCCTCGCTTTCAACCCAACTTCTAACCTAACTTACATCCCATCTTCCAACCCACCTTCCAACCCAGCTTCCAATCCAATATCCGACCCAACTTCCAACCCAACTTCCAACCCAACTTCCAACTCAACTTCCAAGCCAACTTCAAACCCTTATTCCAACCCAACTTCCAATCCCACTTCCAACCCAACTTCCAACCCAACATCCAACCCAACTTCCAACCCAGCTTCCATACTAACTTCCAACCTAACTTCCAACCCAACTTCCAACCCAACTTCCATCCCAACTTCCATTCCGACATTCAATCCAATGTCGAACCCAACTTCCAACCTAACTACCAAACAAACTTCCAACTTTACTTCCATCCCAGCTTCCATCAAAACTTCCAGCCTAACTTCCAGGCCAACATTCAACCCAACTTCCAAACCAACATCCAACCCAACTTCTAATCTAGCTTCAATCCCAACTTCCATCCCAACTTTCAACCCAACTTCCAACCCAACGTCCATTCAACTTTGAATCCAGCTTCCAACTCCATTTCCATCCCAACTTCCATCCAAACTTCCAACCTTACTTTCAGTCCAAATTCCAACCCAACTTCCAACCTAACTTCCAACCCAACTTCCAATGCAAGTTCAAGCCCAAATTCCATCCGAACTTCCATCCCACCTTCCAAACAGACTTTAAACCCAACTTCCAACCCAACTTCCAACCCAATTTCCATCCTTACTTCCAACCCAACTTTCAAACCAACTTCCAACCCAACTTCCAACCCAGCTTCCAACCCAAAGTTCAACCGAACTTCCAACCCAGCTTCCAACCCAACTTCTAACCCAACTTCCAACCCAACCTCTAACCCAATTTCCAACCCAACTTCCAACCTAGCTTCTAAACCAATTTCCAACCCAACTTCCAACGCAGATTCCAACCCACCATTCAGCCCACCTTCCAACCCAACTTTGAACCCAACTTCCAACCCAACTTGTAACCCAACTTCCAATCTGACTTCCAACCCAGCTTCCAACCCAGCCTCGAACCCAACTTTCAACTCAACGTCCAACCCAACTTCCAACCCAACGTCAAACCTAACGTCCAACCCAGCTCCAAACCCAACATCCAAGCCAACTTCCAACCTAACTTCCACTCCAAATTCCAACCCAACTTCCGACACAACTTCCATCCCAACTTCCATCCAAACGTTTATCCCAACTTCCAACCAAACTTCCAACCCAACATCCATCCGAGCGTCCAAACTAACTTCCAACAAACCTTCTAACCCAACTTCTTACCCGACTTCCAACCCAACTTCCAACCCAACTTCGAACCCAGCTTCCAGCCCAGCTTCCAACCCAACATCCAACCCAACTTCCAACCCAACTTCCAGCCCAACTTCCAACCCAAGTTCCAGCCCAACTTAGAACCCAACTTCCATCCCAACTTCCAACCCAACATGCATTCCAACTTCTAACCCAACTTTCAACCCAACTTCCAACCCAACGTCCAACCAAACTTCCAACCCAACTTCAAACCCTAATTCCAACACAAGTTCCAACCCAAATTTCAACCCAACTTCCAGCCCAACTTCTAACCCAACTTCCGGCCCAACTCCCATCCCAACTTCCAACCCAACTTCCATCGCACCTTTCAACCCAACTACCAACCTAACTTCAATCCCAGCTTCCAACCCAACTTCCAACCCAACTTTGAACCCAACTTCCAATCCAACTTCCAACCCAAATTCCAATCCAACGTCAAACGCAACTTCCAATCCAACATCCAACCCAACTTCCAACCCAACTTCCAATCGAGCTTCTAACAAAACTTCCACCCAAACTTCCACTACAACTTCCAACTCAAGTTCCATCCCAATTTCCATCCCAATTTTCATCCCAACTTCCAACCCAACTTCCAACCGAACTTCCAACCCAACTTCCAAACCAACTTCCAACCCAACATTCAACCCAACTTCCACCCCAACTTCCAACCGAACTTGCAACCCAAATTCCAACCCAACTTCAAACCCAAATTCCAACCCAACTTCCAAACCAACTTCCGACCCAACTTCCAACCCACCTTCCAATCCAGTGTTAAATCCAACTCCCAACCCAACTTTCAACCCAACTTCCAACACAACGTCCAACCCAACTTCCAACCCAACATCCAACCCAGCTGTAAACCCAGAATTCAACTTAACTTTCAACCCAACTTCCAACCCAACTTTCATCCTAACTTCCATCCAAACTTCCAACCGAACTTTCAACCCAACTTCCAACACAACATCAAACCCAAATTCCAACACCACGTCCAACCGAGCATCAAGTCCAACTTCCAAACCAAGTTCTAACCCAACTTCCACCCCAACGTTCAACCCAATTGCCAACACCACTTCCATCCCAACATCCATCTCAGCTTTCAACCCAACTTCCAGCCAAACGTCAAACCCAACTTCCAACCCAACATCCAACCCAACTTCCAACCCAACTTCCAATCCAACTTCCAACCCAACTTAGAACCTAACTTCCATCCTATCTTCCAACCCAACATCCATCCCAGCTTCCATTCTGGGTTTAAATTCAACTTCTGACCCAACTTCCAATCAAACTTCTAACCCAACTTCCAACTTTGCTCTCACACCAACTTCCATCTCAACTTCCAACCTAACTTCCAACCTAGCTTCCAACCCAACATCAAATCGAACATCCAACCCAACTTCCAACCTTGCTTCCAACTCAACTTCCAACCCACTTCCAACCCAACTTCCATTCCAGCTTTCAACCCAACTTCCAACCTAACTTACATCTGAACTTCCAACCCAGCTTCCAACCCAACTTCCAATCCAACATCCAACCCAACGTTAAACCCAACTTCTATCCCAACTTCTAATCCAAATTCCAACCCAACTTCCAGCCCAGCCTCCAACCCAACGTCCAACCCAACTTCCAACCCAACTTCCATCCTAACGTCCAACCCAACTTCCAACACAACTTCCAACCTAACTTCCAACCCAACCTCCAACCCAACTTCCAAACCAACTTCCAAGCCAACCTCCAACCCAACTTTAATCCCAACTTTCAACCTAACTTCCAACTCAACTTCCATCCGAACTTCCATTCCAGCTTTCAATCCAACTTCCAACCCAACTTCCAACCAACCTACCAACCAAACTTCCAACTTTACTTCCATCCCAACTTCAATCCCAATTTCCAACCTAACTTCCAGCCCAACATCCAACCCAACTTCTGATCCAATATCCGACCCAACTTCCAACCCAACTTCCAACCCAACTTCCAACTCAACTTCCAAGCTAACTTCAAACCCTTATTCCAACCCAATTTCCAATCCCACTTCCAACCCAACTTCCAACCCAACTTCAAACCTAGCTACCAACCAAACTTCCAACTTTACCTCCATCCCAGCTTCCATCAAAACTTCCAGCCTAACTTCCAGGCCAACATTCAACCCAACTTCCAAACCAACATCCAACCCAACTTCTAATCTAGCTTCAATCCCAACATCCATCCCAAGTTTATACCCAACTTCCAACCCAACTTCGATTCGTCTTCGAATCCAACTTCCAACTCCATTTCCATCCCAACGACCATCCAAACTTCCAACCCAACTTTCAGTCCAACTTCCAACCCAACTTCCAACCCAGCTTCCAACCCAACGTTCAATCGAACTTCCAACCCAACTTCCAATCCAACTTCTAACCCAACTTCCAACCCAACCTCTAACCCAGCTTCCAACCCAATTTCCAACCTAACTTCTGAACCAATTTCCAACCCAACTTCCAACGCAGATTCCAACCCAACATTCAACCCAACTTCCAACCCAACTTTGAACCCAACTTCCAACCCAACCTGTAACCCAACTTCCAATCTGACTTCCAACCCAGCTTCCAACCCAGCCTCGAACCCAACTTTCAACTCAACTTCTAACCCAACTTCCAACCCAACGTCAAACCTAACGTCCAACCCAGCTTCAAACCCAACATCCAAGCCAACTTCCAACCAAACTTCCACTCCAAATTCCAACCCAACTTCCGACACAACCTCCATCCCAACTTCCATCCAAACGTTTATCCCAACTTCCAACCAAACTTCCAACCCAACATCCATCCCAGCGTCCAAACCAACTTCCATCAAACCTTCTAACCCAACTTCTTACCCGACTTCCAACCCAACTTCCAACCCAACTTCGAACCCAGCTTCCAACCCAGCTTCCAACCTAACATCCAACCCAACTTCCAACCCAACTTCCAACCCAACTTCCAACCCAAGTTCCAGCCCAACTTAGAACCCAACTTCCATCCCAACTTCCAACTCAACTTGCATTCCAACTTCCATCCCAACTTCCAACCCAACTTCCAACCCAACGTCCAACCAAACTTCCAACCCAAATTCAAACCCTAATTCCAACACAAGTTCCAGCCCAAATTTCAACCCAACTTCCAGCCCAACTTCTAACCCAACTTCCGGCCCAACTCCCATCCCAACTTCCAACCCAACTTCCATCGCAGCTTACAACCCAACTTCCGACCTAACCTAAATCCCAGCTTCCAACCCAACTTCCAACCCAACTTCGAACCCAACTTCCAATCCAACTTCCAACCCAAATTCCAACCCAACGTCAAACGAAACTTCCAATCCAACATCCAACCCAACTTCCAACCCAACTTCCAATTGAGCTTCTAACACAACTTCCACCCAAACTTCCACTGCAACTTCCAACTCAAGTTCCATCCCAATTTCCATCCCAATTTCCATCCCAACTTCCAACCCAACTTCCAACCGAACTTCCAACCCAACTTCCAAAGCAACTTCCAACCCAACTTTCAACCCAACTTCCACCCCTACTTCCGACCGAACTTGCAACCCAACTTCGGACCCAACTTCCAACCCAAATTCCAGCCCAACTTCCAAACCAACTTCCAACCCAGCTTCCAACCCACCTTCCAATCCAGTGTTAAATCCAACTCCCAACCCAACATTCAACCCAACTTCCAACACAACTTCCAACCCAACTTTCAACCCAACATGCAACCCAGATTTAAACCCAGAATTCAACCCAACTTTCAACCCAACTTCCAACGCAACTTTCATCCTAACTTCCATCCAAAATTCCAACCGAACTTTCAACCCAACTTCCAACCCAACTTCAAACCCAAATTCCAACCCCACGTCCAACCAAGCGTCAAGTCCAACTTCCCAACCAAGTTCTAACCGAACTTCCACCCCAACGTTCAACCCAATTTCCAACCCAACTTCCATCCCAACATCCATCTCAGCTTTCAACCCAACTTCCAGCGAAACGTCCAACCCAACTTCCAACCCAACATCCAACCCAACTTCCAACCCAACTTCCAATCCAACTTCCAACCCAACTTAGAACCTAACTTCCATCCTATCTTCCAACCCAACATCCATCCCAACTTCCATTCTGGGTTTAAATTCAACTTTTGACCCAAATTCCAACCAAACTTCTAACCCAACTTCCAACTTTACTTCCACACCAACTTCCATCTCAACTTCCAACCTAACTTCCAACCCAACATCAAACCCAACATCCAACCCAACTTCCAACCTTACTTCCAACTCAACTTCCAACCCACTTCCAACTCAAGTTCCATTCCAACTTTCAACCCAACGTCCAACCTAACTTATATCTCAACTTCCAACCCAGCTTCCAACCCAACTTCCAATCCAACATCCAACCCAACGTTAAACCCAACTTCCATCCCAACTTCTAACCCAAATTCCAATCCAACTTCCAACCCAGCCTCCAACCCAACGTCCAACCCAACTTCCAACCCAACTTCCATCCTAACGTCCAACCCAACTTCCAACACAACTTCCAACCTAACTTCCAACCCTACCTCCAACCCAACTTCCAAACCAACATCCAAGCCAACCTCCAACCCAACTTTAATCCCAAATTTCAACCTAACTTCCAACTCAACTTCCATCCGAACTTCCATTCCAGCTTTCAATCCAACTTCCAACCCAACTTCCAACCTACCCACCAACCAAACTTCCAACTTTACTTCCATCCCAACTTCAATCCCAATTTCCAACCTAACTTCCAGGCCAACATCCAACCCAACTTCCAACCCAACTTCCAACGCAACTTCCAACTCACTTTCCATCCCCACTTCCATCCCAGCTTTCAACCCAACTTCCAACCCAACTAACATTCAATTTCCAATCCTACTTCCAACTCAATCTCCATCCCAGCTTCCATCCCAGCTTCGAACCCAACTTCCAACTCAACTTCCAACCCGGCTTCCAACCCAACTTACAACCCAACTTTCAACCCAAGTTCCAACTCAAATTTCATCCCAACTTCCATCCCAACTTCCAACCCAACTTCAAACCCAATTTCCATTCCAATTTCCAGCCCAACTTCCAACCCAACATCCAAGCCAACTTCCAACCTGACTTTCACCCCAACATCCAACCCAACTTTCAAAACAACTTCCATCTCAATGTCCATGCCAGCTTTCAACCCAAATTCCAACCAAATGTCGAACCCAACTTTCAATGCAACGTCCAACCCAACTTCCAACAAAGCTTCCGACCCAACTTCTAACCCTACTTCCATTCCAACTTCCAATCCAACTTCCAACCAAGCTTCTAACCCAGCTTCCTACCTTACATCCAATCCAACTTCCAACCCAACTTCCAACCCAACTTCCAACACAACTTCCAACCCAACTTCCAACCCAACTTCCAACCCAACTTCCAACCCAACGTCCAACCCAACTTCCAAAGCAACTTCCAACCCAAATTCCAGCCCAACTTCCAACTCAACTTTCAACCCAACTTCTAACCAAACATCCAACCCAATTTCCAACCAAACTTCCAACCCAACATCCAACCCAACTTCAAACCCAACATCCAACCCAATGTCCAACCAAACTTCCTACCAATCGTTTAACCCAAATTCCAACCCACCTTCCAACCCAACTTCCAACCCAGTTTCCAATTCAATTTCCAACCCAACTGCAAACCCAACTTCCAATCCACCTTGTATCCAATCTTCTAAGCCAACTTGCAATCCAACTTCCAATCCAACTTCCAACCCAAATTCCAACCCAATTTCCAACGTAACTTCGAATCCAACTTCCAGCCCAGCTTCTAACACAACTTCCAACCCAACTTCTAACCCATCATCGAACCAAACTTCCAACCCAACTTCCAAGCCAACTTGCAACCCAACTTCCAACCACACTTCCAACCCGGCTTTCATCTCAGTTTGCAACCCAACTTCAAACCCAACTTCCAACCCAGCTTCCAACCCAATTTCCAACCCAATGTCCCACCCAACATCCAACCCAATTTCCGAACCAACACCAAACCCAACTACCAAGCCAACTTCCAGCCCAATATCCAACCCAACTTCCAACCCAACGTCCAACCCAACTTCCACCCTAACTTCCAACCCAGCTTCCAACCCAACATTCAACCCAATTTCCATCCCAGCTTCCAACCCAACTTCCAACCCAGCATCGAGCCCGACTTCCATCCCAATTCCAAAAATTCAATCCCAACTTCCAACCTAACGCCCAGCCCAACTTCCAACCCAACGTCCAACGCAACTTCCAACCCAACTTCCAACCCAATGTCCAACCCAACTTCCAACTCAACTTCCAAACCATAATCCAGCCCAACTTCCAACCCAAATTCCAACCCAACTTCCAACCCAACTTCTAGTCCAATTACCAACCCCACTTCCAACCCAGCTTCTAACCCAGCTTCCGACCCAACTTCCATTCCAACTTCCATCCCAGCTTTCAACCCAATTTCCAACCCAACTTCAAAGCCATCTTCCAATCCAACTTCCAACTCAACTTCCATCCCAACTTCCAACCCAACTTCAAAACCAACCTCCAACTCAACTTCCAACCCAACATTCCACCCACCTTCCAACCCAACTTCCATCCCAACTTCCATCCCAGCTCTCAACCCAACTTCCAACCCAACATCCAACCAAACCTCCAACCCAACTTCCAACTCAACTTTCATCCCAGCTTCTATCCCTACTTCCAACCTAACTTCCAACCCAACTTACAGCCCAACTTCCAACCAAACTTCCAACTAACTTCCAACCCAACTTCCTACCAAACTTGCATCCTAACTTTCAAACCCATAACTTGCAACCTAATTTACATCCCACATTCCAACCAAACTTTCATCCCAACTTCCAACCCAACGTCCAACCCAACTTCCAACTCAACTTCCAACCCAACTTCTTACCCAACTTCCAAGCCAACCTCCAACCCAACTTCCAACACAGCTTCTAACGCAGCCTCCAATCGACCTTTCAGCCCAACTTCCAACCCAACTTCAGACCCAGACATCAACCCAACTTCCAACTCAACTTCCATCCCAAATTCCATTCCAACTTCCAACCTAACTTCCAACCCAACCTCCAACCCAACTTCCATCCCAACTTCCAATCCAACTTCCAACCCAACTTCCATCCCAGCTTTCAAGACCGAAGCTTCCAACCTAGCCTACATTCCAGGTTCCATACTTCCATTCCAAGTTCCAACCCAACTTCCAACCCAAGTTCCAACCCAGCTTCTTACCCAACCTCAAACCCAACTTCCAACCAAACTTCCACCCTTGCTTCCAGTCCAACTTCCAAAACCAACCTCCAACCCAACTTCCAACCCACCTTTCATCCCAACTTCAAACCAAGTTTCCAACGCAACTTCCAACCCAACCTTCAACCCAATTTCCAACCCAACTTTCAACCCCACTTTCATCCCAGCCTCGAACCCCAATTCCATCCCAACTTCCAACCCAACTTCCAACCGAACTTCCAACCCAACGTCCAATCCAACTTCCAACTCAACTTCCAACTCATATTCCAACCCAACTTCCAACTTAACTTCCAACCCAAATTCCAACTCAACTTCCATCCCAACTTCCATCCCAACTTCCTACCCAACTTCCAGCCCTTCTTCCAACCCAACTTCCAATCCAAGTTCCAACCTAACTTCCAACCCATCTTTCAACCCAACTTCCAACCCAACATCTATCCCAACTTTCATCCCGGCTTTCGACCCAACTTCCAACCCAACATCCAACCAAACCTCCAACCCAACTTCCGACTCAACTTCCATCCCAACTTCTATCCCAACTTCCAACCGAACTTCCAACCCATTTTCCAACCCAAATTCCAACCCAACTTCCAACTCAACTTCCAGCCAAACTTCCAACCCAACTTGCGACCCAACTTCCAACCTAACTTACATCCCAGCTTCCAACCAAACTTCCATCCCAGCTTATAACCCAACTTCCAACCCAGCTTCTTACCCAACTTCAAACCCAACTTCCAACAAAACTTCCAACCTTGCTTCATGTCCAGCTTCCAAAACCAATTTCCAACCCAAAATCCAGCCCAACTTCAAATCCAACTTCAAACCCAGCTTCCAATCCAACGTCCAACCCAACTTGCAACCCAACTTCCAACCCAACTTTCAACCCAACTTCCAACCCAAATTCCAACCCAACTTCCATCCCAGCCCCGAACCCAACTTCCACCCCAACGTCCAAATCAACTTCCAACCCAACTTCCAACCCAACGTCCAACCCAACTTCCAACTCAACTTCCAACCCATATTCCAACCCAACTTCCAGCCCAACTTCAAACCCAACTTCCAACCCAACTTCCAACCCAACTTCCATCCGAACTTTCATCCCAGATTTCAACCCAACTTCCAATCCAAATTCAAACCAGTCTTCCAATCCAACTTCCAACTCAACTTCGAACCCAACTTCCAGCCCAACTTTCAACCCAACTTCTAACCCAACTTCCATCCCAACTTCCATCCCAGCTTTCAACCCAACTTCCAACCCAACATCCAACCAAACCTCCAACCCAACTTCAAACTCAACTTCCATCCCAACTTTTATCCCAACTTTCAACCTAACTTCCAACCCTACTTCCAACCCAACATTCAACCCAACTTCGAACCCAACTTCCAACCCAACTTCCAACCCAACTTGCATCCCACCTTTCAAACCCAAACCTTCTAGCCTAACTTAAATCCCAGCTTCCAACCAAACTTCCATCCCAACTTCCAACCCAACATCCAATCCAACTTTAAACCCAACTTCCAACCCAACTTCTTACCCAACTTCCAACCCAACTTCCAACCCAACTTTCAACCCAACTTCTAACCCAACTTCCGAGCCAAATTCCAACCCAACTTCCAACCCAGCTTACAACCCAGCCTCCAACTCAACTTTAACGCCAACATCCAACCCAGCCTCCAACCCAACTTCCAGCCCTACTGTCAGTCCAACTTCCATCTGAAATTCTATCCCAACATCCAGCCCAACTTTGAACCCAACTTCGAACCCAACTTCCAACCCAACTTCCAACCCAACTTTTGACCCAACTTCCAACCCAAGTTCCAACCCAACTTCCAACCCAACTTCGAACCCAACTTCCAACCCAATATCCATCCAAACTTCCATCCCAGCTTTCAACCCAACTTCCAACCCAACTTCCAACCCAACCTCCAACCCAATGTCAGACTCAACTTCCATCCCAACTTCCATCCCAACTTCCAACCTAACTTCCAACCCAGCTTCCAACCCAACTTCCAACCCAACCTCCAACCCAACTTCTTACCCAACTTCCATCCCAGCTTTCAAACCCAAAACTTCCAACCCAACCTACATCCAAGCTTCCAACCACACTTCCATTCCAACCTCCAATCCGATTTCCAGCCCAACTTCGAACCCAACTTCTTACCCAACTTCCAACCCAACTTCCATCCCACCTTTCAAACCCAAAACTGCCAACCTAGCCTACATCCCAGGTTCCAAACAAACATCCATTCCATGTTCCAACCCAACTTCCAGCCCAGCTTCTTACCCAACTTCAACACCAACTACCAACCAAACGTGCAACCTTGCTTCAAGTCCAGCTTCCAAAACCAACTTCCAACCCAACTTCCATCCCAACTTCAAACCCAGCGTCCAACCCAACGTCCAACCCAACTTCCAACCCAACTTTCAGCCCAACTTCAAAGCCAACTTCCAACCCAAATTCCATCCCAGCCTCGAACCCAAGTTCCATCCCAACTTCCAAATCAACTTCCAACCCAACTTCCAACCCAACGTCCGACCCAACTTCCAACTCAACTTCCAACCCATATTCCAACCCAACTTCCAACCCAACTTCCAACCCAGCTTTCAACCCAACTTCCACCCCAACATCCAACCCAACTTCCAACCCAGCATCCACCCCAACTTCCAACCCAACTTCCATCCCAACTTCCATCCCAACTTTCAACCCAACCTTAAACCCAACTTCAAACCCATCTTCCAATCCAACTTCCATCTCAACTTCCATCCCAACTTCCATCCCAACATCCAGCCCAACTTCCAACCCAGCTTCCAACCCAACTTTCAACCCAACTTCCAACCCAAATTTCAACCCAACTTCCAACCCAACTTCCATCCCATCTTCCATCCTAGCTTTCAACCCAACTTCCAGCCCAACATCGAACCAAACCTCCAATACAACTTCCAAGTCAACTTCCATCCCAGCTTCTATCCCAACTTCCAAACTAACTTGCAACCCAACTTCCAACCCAATTTCCAACCCAACTTCCAACCCAAATTCCAACCCAACTTCCAACCCAACTTGCATCCCAGCTTTCAAACCCAGAACTTCCAGCCTAACTTACATCCCAGCTTCCAACCAAACTTTCATCCCAACTTCCAACCCAACGTCCAACCCAACTTCCAACCCTATTTCCAACCAAACATCTTACCCAACTTCCAAGCCAACCTCCAACCTAACTTCCAACCCAGCTTCCAAACCAGCCTCCAACCCAAATTTCAGGCCAACATTCAACCAAGCTTGCAACCCAACTTCCAACTCTCTTTTCAGTCCAACTTCCAACCCAACTTCCATCCTACCTCCCATCCCAACATCTAGTCCAACTTTCAACCCAACTTCCAACCCAACTTCCAACCCAACTTCCAACCCAACTTCCAACCCAACTTCCATGCCAACTTCCAGCCCAACTTCCACGCCAACTTCCAACCCAACTTCCAACCCAACTTCCAATCCAACTTCCAACCCAGCTTTCAAACCCAAAACTTCCAACCTAGCCTACATCCCAGGTTCCAACCAAACTCGAACCCAACTCCCAACCCAACTTCCATCCTAACTTCCAACCCAACTTCCAACCCAACTTGCAGTCCAACGTCCAGCCCAACTTCGAACCCAAATTCCAACCAAAATTCCAACCCAACTTCCAACCCAGATACCAACCCAACTTTCAACCCATCTTCCAAGCCAACTTCCAACCCAACTTCCAATCCAATTTCCAATCCAACTTCCAACCCAAGTTCCAACCTAGCTTCCCATCCAACTTCCATCCCGGCTTCTATCCCAGCTTTCAACCCACCTTCCAACCCAACTTGCAACCCAACTTCCAACCTTGCTTCCAATCCAACTTCCAACCCAACTTCCATCCCAACTTCCAACTTAACTTCCAACCCAACTTCCAACCCAGCTTCCAGCCCTAATTCCAGCCCACCTTCCAAACCAACTTCCAACCCAACTTCAAACCCAACTTCCAACCCAACTCTCAACCCAACTTCTGACCCTAGTTTCAACCCAACTTCTAACCAAACTTCCAATCCAACTTCCAACCCAGCTTCCAACCCAGCCTCCAGCCCAAATTTCACCCTAATATCTAATCTAACTTCTAACCCAACTTTTAACCCTTCTTTCAACCCAACTTCAAACCCAAGTTCCAACCCAGCTTCCATCCCAACTTCCATACCAGCTTTCAACCCGACTTCCAACCAAACCTCCAACCCAACTTCCAACTGAACTTCCATCCCACCTTCAATCCAAACTTCCAACCTTACTTCCAACCCAACTTCCAATCCAACTTCCAACCCAACTTCCAACCCAACTTTCAACCCAACATCCAACCCAACTTCCAACCCAACTTCAATCCCAAATTCGAACCCAACTTCCAAGCCAACTTCAATCCCAGCTTTCGAGCCCAAAACTTCCAACCTAACTTACATCCTAGCGTCCAAACAAACTTCCATCCCAACTTCCAACCCAACGTCCAACCCAACTTCCAATCCAACTTCCAACCCAACTTCTTACCAAACTTCCAACCCAACTTCCAACCAAATTTCGAACCCAACTTCCAGCCCAGCTTCCAACCCAAATTTCAACCCAACTTCCAACCCAAATTTCAACCCAACTTCCAACCCAACTTCCAACCCAACTTCCAACCCAGCTTCCAACCCAGCTTTCAACCAAGCCTCCAACCCAACTTTCAACCCAACATCCAACCTAGCTTCCAACCCAACTTCCAACCCTACTATCAGTCCAACTTCCATCTTAACTTCTATCCCAACATCGAGCCCAACTTTCAACCCAACTTCGAACCCAACTTCCAACCCAAATTCCAACCCAACTTTCAACCCAACTTCCGACCCAACTTCCAACCCAACTTCCAACCCAACTTTGAACCCAACTTCTAACCAAACATCCATCCCAACTTCCATCCCAGCTTTCAACCCAACTTCCAACCCCACTTCCAACCCAACCTCAAACCCAACATCCAACTCAACTTCCATCCCAACTTCCATCCCAACTTCCAACCCAACTTTCAACCCAGCTTCCTTCCCAACTTCTGACCCAACTTCCATCCCAGCTTTCAAACCCAAAACTTCCAACCCAGCCTACATCCAAGCTTCCAACGAAACTTCCATTCCGACTTCCAACCCAATTTCCAACCCAACTTCCAACCCAACTTCTTACTTGACTTCCAACCCAATATCCAACCAAGCTTCCAACACAGCTTCCAACCCAGATTCCAAACCAACTTCCAACCCAAATTCCAACCCAACTTCCAACTCAATTTCCAACCCAAAGTTCAACCCTGCTTCCATCCCAACTTCCAACCAAACTTCCATCCCAACGTTCAACCCAACTTCCAACCCATCTTTCAACCCAATATACAACCCAACATCCAACCCAAATTCCAACCCAAAGTCCACCCCAACTTCCAACTCAACTTCCAACCAAACTGCCAACCCAACTTCCGACCAAACTTCCATCCCAACTTCCAGCCCAACTTCCAACCCAATTTCCAACCCATCTTCCAATCTTGCTTCCAATCCAACTTCCATCCCGGCTTCCATCCCAGCTTTCAACCCACCTTCAAAACCAACTTCCAGCCCAACTTCAAATCTAACTTCCAATCCAACTTCCAACCCAACTTCCATCCCAACTTCAAACCCAACTTCAAACCCAACTTCCAACCCAACTTCCAGCCCAAATTCCATCCCAGCCTCCAACCCAAATTTCAACCCACTATCCAACCTAGCTTCCAACCCAACTTTTAACCCTACTTTCAACCCAACTTCCAACAAAACTTCCATCTTGACTTCCATCCCAACTTCCAACCAAACTATCAATCCAACTTCCAACCCAGTTTCTGCACAAAGTTCATGTAGATAGTTTATGCACAATGTTTATGCATGAAGTTTACGCATAATGGTTATGCTCAACGTTTATGCACAAACTTTATGCACAACGTTTATGCACAAAGCTTATGCACAACGTTTATGCACATAGTTTATGCAGAACACTTATAAACAAAGGTTATGCACAAAGATTATGCACAAAGTTCATGCATACAGTTAATGGACAAAGTTTATGCACAAAGTTCATGCCCAAAGTGTATGCACAAAGTTTATGCACAACGTATATGCACAAATTTTATGCACAAAGTTTATGCAGAAAGTTTATGCACAGAGTTTATGCACATAGTTTATGCACAAAATATATGCACAAAGTCTGTGCACGAAGTTTGTGCACAACGTTGATGCACAAAGATTGTGCACAAAGTTTGTGCACAACGTTTATGCACAAATTGCATGCACAATAGTTATGGACAAAGTTTATGCACAAAGTTTAAGCATAACGTTTATTCACAACTTTTATGCACACAGTTTATGCACAAAGTTTATGCACAACTTTTATGCACAAATTTTATTGACAAAGTTTATGCAAAACGTTTATGGACAAAGTTTATGCACAACGTTTCTGCACAATATTAATGCACAAAGTTTATGCACAAAGTTCATGCACAAAGTCTATGCACAAAGTTTATGCACAAAGATTTTGCACAAAGTTTATTCACAAAGTTCATGTAGAACGTTTATGCAGAAAGTTTATGCACAAAGTTCTTGCACAAAGTATATGCTCAACGTTTATGCACAATGTTTATGCACAACATTTATGCACAAAGTTTATAAACAAAGTTTATGCACAACGTTTATAAACAAAGATTATGCACGAAGATTATGCACAAAGTTCATGCACAACGTTTATGCACAAAGTTTATGCACAAAGTTTATGCACAACGTTTATGCCCAAAGTTCATGCCCAAAGTTTATGCAGAAAGTTTATGCACAAAGTTTATGCACAACGTTTATGCAACACGTTTATGCACAAAGTTTATGCTGAAAGTTTATGCACAAAGTATATGCACAAAGTTTGTGCACAAAGTTTGTGCACAACGTTTATACACAAAGATTGTGCACAAAGTTTGTGCACAATGTTTATGCACAAATTGTATGCACAAATCTTATGCACAAAGTTTAAGGATAATTTTTTTCACAATGTTCATGCAGAAAGTTTATGCACAACGTTTATGCACAATGTTTATGCACAAACTTTTATGCACAAAGTTTATGCACAAAGTTTATGCACAACGTTTATGCACAAAGGTTATGCACAAAGTTTATGCACAACGTTTATGCACAACGTTTATGCACAACGTTTATGCACAACGTTTATGCACAAAGTTTATGCACAACGTTTATGCACAAAGTCTATGCACAAAACTTATGCACAAAGCTTATGCACAAAATTTATGCACAAAGTTCATGCACAAAGATTATGAGCAAAGTTTATGCACAACGTTTATGCACAACCCTTATGCACAAAGTTTATGCACAAAGTTTATGCAGAAAGTTTATGCACATAGTCTATGTACAACGTTTATGCACAAAGTTTATGCACAAAGTTTCTGGATAAGTTTCCTGCACAAAGTTTATTCTCAAAGTTTAAGCGCAAGGTTTATGCACAACGTTTATGCACAAAGTTTATGCACAAATGTTATGCACACTGTTTAAGCACAAATATAATGCACAAAGTTTAGGCAGACGTTTATGCACAAAGTTTATGCACAAACGTTATGCACACTGTTTATGCAGAAAGCTCATGCACAAGGTTTATGCACAAAGTTTATGCACAAATTTTATGCACAATGTTTATGCACAAATTTTATGACAAGGTTTATGCACAAAGTTTATGCAGAAAGTTTATGCACAAAGTTTATGAACAATGTTTATGCACAACATTTATGCAGAAAGTTTATGCACAGAGTTTGTGCACAATGTTTATGCACAAATTTTATGCACAAAGTTTATGAACAAAGTTTATGCGCAAAGTTTATGCACAAAGTTTATGCACAAAGTTTATGCACAACATTTATGCACAACGTTTTTGCACAAAGCTTATGCACAACGTTTATGCACAAAGTGTATGCACAAAGTTTATGCCCAAAGTTTATGCACAACGTTTATGCACAAAGTTTAGGCACAATGGTTATGCACAAAGCTTATGCACAAACTTTATGCACAACGTTTATGCACAAGTTTATGCACAACCTTTATGCACAAAGTTTATGCACAACGTTTTTGCACAACGTTTATGCACAAAGTTTATGCACAACGTTTACGCACTGAGTTTATGCACAAAGTTTATGCACAAAGTTTATGCACAAAGATTATGAACAACGATTATGCAAAACGTTTATGCACAACGTTCATGCGTAAAGTTTATGCAGAAAGTTTATGCACAAAATTTATGCACAAAGTTTATGCACAAAGATTATGCACAAATTTTACGCAGAACATTTATGCACAAAGTTTATGCACAGATTTTTATGCACAATGTTTATGCACATCATTTATACACAAAGTGTATGAACAAAAATCATGCACAAGGTTTATGCACTAACTTTATGCACAACGTTTATGCACAACGTTTTTGCATAACGTTTCTGCACAAGGTTTATGCACGAGGTTTATGCACAAAGTTTATGCACAAACTTTATGCACAAAGTTTACGCAAAACGTTTTTTCACAACGTTTATGCACATAGTTTTTGTACAAAGTTTATGCACAACATCTATGCACAAAGATTATGCATACAGTTTATGCACAAAGTGTATGCACAAAGTTAATGCACAAAGTTCATGCACAAAGTTGATGCACAGAGTTTATGCACAAAGTTTATGTGGAAAGCTTATGAACAAACTTTGGGCACAATGTTTATGCGGAACGTTTACACACAAACTGTATGCACAAAGTTTATGCGGAAAGTGTATGCACAAATTTTATGCACAAAGTTTATGCAAAACATTAATGCCGAAAGTTTATGCACAACGTTAATGCACAAAGTTCATGCACAATTTTTATGCACAACATTTATGCAGAAAGTGTATGACAAAGTTTATGCACAAAATTTATGCACAAAGTTTATGCACAAAGTTTATGCACAACCGTTATGCACAAAGTTTTTGCACAAACTTTATGCACAACGTTTATACACAAAGTTTATGCACAAAGATTATGCACACATTTTATACACAAGGTTTATGCACAACGTTTATGCAAACGTTTATGCAAAAAGAGCATGCACAAAGTTTATGCATAACGTTTATGCACAAAGTTTATGCACAAAGTTTATGCACAACATTTATGCACAACGTTTATGCACAATTTTTATGCTCAAACTGTATGCAATAAAGTTTATGCACAAAGTTTGTGCACAAAGTTTATGCACAACGTTTATGCACAAATTTTCTGCACAACGTTTATGCACAAAGTGTATGAAAAACGTTTAGACAACAAGTGTATGCACAAAGTTTGTGCACAAAGCTTATGCTGAAAGTTTATGCACAACGTTTATGCAGAATGTTTATGCACAAAGTTCATGCAGAACGTTTATGCACACATTTTATGCACAAAGTTTATGCACAAAGCTTATGCACAAAGTTTATGGACAAAGTTTATGGAGAAAGTTTATGCACAATGTGTGTGCACAAATTTTATGCTCAACGTGTATGCACAACATTTATGCAGAAAGTTTATGCACAATTTTTATGCACAAAGCTTATGCACAAAGTTTATTCAGAACGTTTATGCACAAAGTTTATGCACAAAGTTTATGCACAACGTTTATGCGCAAAGTGTATGCACAAATTGTATGCACATAGTTTTTGCACAATTGTTTTGCACAAGGTTTAGTCACAAAGGTTATGCACAAAGTTTATGCACAAGAATTATGCAAAACGTTCATGCACAAATTTTATGAAAAACGTTTATGCAGAACTTTTATGCACAAAGTTTATCAGATTGTTTATGCACAACGGTTCTGTGCAAAGTTTTTGCACAACGTTTATGCACAAAGATTATGCACAAAGTTTATGCACAAAGGTTATGCACAAAGTTTTAGCACAAAGTTTATGCACAATACTTATGCACAACGTTTATGTAAAAAGTTTATGCACAACGTTTTATGCACAATGTTTATGCACAACGTTTATGCACAAAGTTTTTGCAGAACGTTTATGCACAAAGTTTATGCACAATGTTCATGCAAAAATTTATGAACAAAGTCAATGCACAACATTTATGCACAAAGTTATGCACAAAGTGTTTGCACAACAGTTATGCACAAAGTTTATGCTCAATGTTTATGCACAAAGTTTATGAAAAACGTTTATGCACAAAGGTTTTGAACAATGTTCACGCAAAACGTTTATGCACAAAGTTTATGCACAAACTTTATGCACAAATTTTATGCACAAAGTTCACTCACAATTCTTATGCACAAAGACTATGCACAACGTTTATGCACAAAGTTTATGCACAACGTTTAAGCACAGAGTTTATGCACAAAGTTTATGCACAACGTTTATGCAAAATCGTTTACGCACAACATTCATGCACAAAGTTTATGCACAAAGTTGATGCATAAAGTTTATGGAAAACATTTAATCACAACGTTTATGCACAATGTCTATGCACAAACGTTATGCACAACGTTTATGCACAACGTTTGTGCACAATGTTTATGCACAACGTTTATGCACAAAGGTTATGCACAACGTTTATGCACAACATGTATGTACAAATTGTATGCACAAAGTTTATGCACAAAACTTATGCACAAAGTTTATGAACAAAGTTTATGCATAACGTTTATGCACAAAATTTATGCACAAAGTGTATGCACAAAGTTTATGCACAAAGTTTATGCACAAAGTTTATGCACAACATTTATGCACAATGTTTATGCACAAACTTTATGCACAAAGTTTATGCACAAAGTTCATGCACAACGTTTATGCACAATGTTTATGCAAAATCTTTATGCACAAAGGTTATGCACAAAGGTTATGCAGAAAATGTATGCACAACGTTTATGCACAACGTTTATGCACAAAGATTATGCACAATGTTTATGCACAAAGTTTATGCACAAAGTTAATGCACAAAGTGTATGCACAAGGTTTTTGCACAACGTTTATGCACACAGTTTATGAACAAAGTTTATGCACAAAGTTTATGCACAAAGTTGATGCACAAAGTATTTGCAAAATGTTTATGCACAAAGACTATGCACAACGTTTATGCACAAAGTTCATGCACAAAGTTTCTGCACAATGTTTATGCACAGAGTTTATGCACAAAGTTTATGCACAACGTTTATGCACAAGTGTTATGCACAAAGTGTATGCACAACTTTTATGCACAACGTTTATGCACAAAGTTTATGCACAAAGTTCATGCACAAAGTTTATGCACAAAGTTTATGCAAAAAATTCATGCAAAACGTGTATGCACAACGTTTATGCACAACGTTTGTGCACAAAATTTATGCACAAAGGTTTTGCACAACATTTATGCACAACTTTTGTGCACAAAGTTTATGTTCAATGTTTATGCACAAAGTTTATGCACAAAGTTCATGCACAAAGTTTATGCACAACGTTTATGGACAAGTGTTATGCACAAAGTGTATGCACAACTTTTATGCACAACGTTTAAGCACAAAGTTTATGCACAAAGTTTATGCACAAAGTTTATGCACAAAATTTATGCACAAAGATTATTCACAACCTTCATACACAAAGTTTATGCACAAAGTTTATGCACAACGTTAATGCAAAACGTTTATGCACAAAGTTTATGCAAAATGTTTATGCACAGGTTTTATGCACAAAGCTTATGCACAAAGTTTATGCACAATGTTTCTGCACAAAGCTTATGCACAAAGTTTATGCACAATGTTTATGCTTAACGTTTATGCGCAAAGTTTATGCACAACGTTAATGCACAAAGTTTACGCACAAAGTACATGCACAAAGTTTATGCACAAAGTTTATGCAATACCTTTATGTACACAGTTTCTGCACAAAGTTTTTGCACGATTTATGCACAAACATTATGCACAAAGGTTATGCACAAAGTTTATTCACAAAGGTTCTGCACAAGGTTTATGTACAAATGTTATGCATTTTGTTTATGCACAACATTTATGCTTAAAGTTTATGCACATAGTTTATGCAAAAGGTTTATGCACAAAGTTTATACACAAAGTTTATGTACAAAGTATATGCACAAAGTTTATGCAAAATGTCTATGCACAAAGTTTATGCAAACTTTTTATGCACAAAGTTCATGCAAAACGTTTATGCACACATTTCATGCACAAAGTTATGCACAAAGTTTATGGACAACGTTTATGCACAAGGTTTATGCACAAATTTTATGCACATATTTTATGCACAAATTGTATGCACTAAGGTTTTGCACTAAGTTTTGCACAATGTTTATGCAAAATGTTGATGCACAAAGTTTATGCACAAAGTTGATGCACAACTTTTATGCAGAAAGTGTATGCACACAGTTTCTGCTCAACGTCCATGCACAACGTTAATGCACAACGTTTATGCACAACTTTTATGCACAAATTCTATGTATAAAGTTTATGCACAAAGTTTATGGACAGAGGTTATGCACAAATTTTATGCACAACGTTATGCACAAAGTTTTTGCACAACGTTTATGCACAACGTTTATGCACAAAGATTATGCACAAAGATTATGCTCAAAGGTTATGCACAACGTTTTTGCACAAAGTTTTTGCACAACGTTTATGCACAACGTTTATGCACAAAGATTATGCACAAAGATTATGCTCAAAGGTTATGCACAACGTTTTTGCACAAAGTTTTTGCACAACATTTATGCACAAAGTTTATGTACAAAGTTTATGCACAACTTTTTATGCACAAAGTTTATGCAAAACGTTTATGCACAATGTTTATGCACAAAGTTTTGGCAGAAAGTTTCTGCACAAAGTTTATGCACAATGTTTATGCACAAATTTATGCACAACGTTAATGCACAACATTTATGCGCAAAGTTATGCACAAAGTGTATGCACAACGGTTATGCACAAAGTTTATGCACAAAGTTTATGCTCAACGTTTATGCACAAAGTTTATGCACAAAGTTTATGCACAATGGTTATGAACAATGTTCACGCAAAATGTTTATGAACAAATTTTATGCACAAAGTTTATGCACAAAGTTTATGCACAACGTTTATGAACAAATGTTATGCACAAAGTGTATGCACAACTATTATGCACAACGTTTATGCACAAAGTTTATGCACAAAATTTATGCACAAAGTTTATGCACAAAATTTATGTACAGATGTTATTCACAACCTTCATGCACAAAGTTTATGCACGAAGTTTATGCACAATGTTAATGCAAAATACTCATGCACAAAGTTTATGAAATTTTTGTATGCACAAATTGTATGCACAAAGTTTATGCACAAAGTTTATGCACAACGTTTCTGCACAAAGCTTATGCACAAAGTTTATGCACAAAGTTTATGCACAAAGTTTATGCAGAAAGTTTATGCACAACATTTATGCACAAAGCTATGCAAAAAATTTATGCACAAAGTTTGTGCACAAAGGTTATGCACAAAGCTTTTGCACAATGTTTATGCACAAAGTTTACGCACAACGTTTACGCACAAAGTTGATGCACAAAGTTTATGCAGTACCTTTATGTACACAGTTTCTGTACAATGTTTTTGCACAACGTTTATGCACAAACATTGTGCACAAAGGTTATGCACAAGAATTATTCACGAAGGTTCTGCACAAGGTTTATGTACAAATTTTATGCATAATGTTTATGCACAACATTCATACTTAAAGTTTATGCACAAATTTTATGCACAAGGTTTATGCACAAAATTTATGCACAAAGCTTATGTACAAAGTATATGCACAACGTTCACGCAAAATTTTTATGCACAAAGTTTATGCAAACATTTTATGCACAAAGTTTATGCAAAATGTTTGTGCACAAATTTCATGCACAAAACTATGCACAACGTTTATGGAGAATGTTTATGTACAAGGCTTATGCACAACGTTTTTGCACAAAGTGTATGCACTAAGGTTCTGCACAACATTTTGCACAATGTTTATGCAGAATGTTTATGCAAAAGGTTTATGCACAAAGTTGATGCACAGCTTTTATGCACTAAGTTTCTGGTCAAAGTTCATGCACAAAGTCTATGTATAAAGTTTATGCACAACATTTATGCAAAACGTTTATGCACAAATTTTATGCACAGATTTTACGCACAACGTTATGCACAAAGTTTATGCACAAAGTTTATGCACAAAGTTTATGCACGAATTTTATGCACAAAGTTTATGCACAATATTTATGCAAAACGTTTATGCACAAAGTTTATGCGCAAAGTTCATGCACAAAGTTTATGCACAAAGGTTATGAAAATGTTTATGCACAACATTGATGCACAAAGTTTATGCACAACGTTTATGCACATCCTTTATGCACAACGTTTATGCACAAAGTTCATACACAAAGCTTATGCACAAAGTTTATGCACATAGTTTATGCACAAAGCTTTTGCACAACGTTTATGCACAACGTTTATGAAAAACATTTATGCACAAAGTTTATGCACAACGTTTATGCACAAAAATTATGCACCGAGTTTATGCACAGAGCTTATTCACAACATTTGTGCACAAGTTTTATGCACAACGTTTATGCACAATTTTTATGCACAAAGTTTATGCACAATGTTTATGCGCAAAGCTTATGCACAAAGTTTATGCACAATGTTTATGCACAAAGTTTATGCACAACGTTTTTGCACAAAGTTTATGCAGGAAGTTTATGCACAACGTTTATGCAGAACGTTTATACACAAATTTTATGCACAATGTTTATCGAAACGTTTAGGCACACATTTCATGCACAAAGTCTATGCGCAACGTTTATGCACAAATTCTATGTACAAAGATTATGCTTAACGTTTATGCACAAAGTTTATGCACAAAGTTTATGCACAAAGTTTATGCACAAAGTTTATGCACAACGTTTATGCACAAAGATTATGCACAAAGTTTATGCACAAAGTTTATGCACAAATTTTATGCACAAAGTTTATGCACAAAGTTTATGCACAAAAATCTTGCACAAAGTTTATGCACGCAGTTTATGCACAAGGTTTATGCACAACATTTATACACAAAGTTTATGCACAAAGTTTATGCACAACGTTTATGCACACATTTTATGCACAAAGTCTATGCCCAACGTTTATGCACAAAGTTTATGCACAAACTTTATGCACAACGTTTCTGCACAAATTATATGCACAAAGGTTATGCAGAAATGTTATGCACAAAGTTTATGCACAACGTTTATGCACAAAGTCTTTGCACAAAGTTTGTGCACAATTTTTATGCACAAAGTTTATGCACAAAGCTATGCACAAAGTTAATGCACAAAGTTTATGCACAAAGTTGATGCAAAACGTTGATGAGGAAATTGTATGCACAAAGTTTCTGCACAACGTTTATGCACAAAGTGTATGCACAAAGTTTATACACAAAGTTTATGCACAAGGTTAATGCACAAAGTTTAAGCACAAAGTTTATGCACAAAGTTTATGCGCAAAGATTGTGCACAACGTTTATGCACACAGGTTTTGCACAAAGTTTGTGCACTCTGTTTATGCACAAAGTTTATGCACAAAGTTTATGCACAAACTTGCTGCAAAACGTTTATGCACAACGTTTATGCACAAAGTTTATATATAAATTTTATGCACAAAACTAATGCACAAGTTTTAAACACAAAGTTTATGCACAAAGTTTACACACAACGTTTATGCACAAGGTTTTTGCACAAAGATCATGCACAACTCTTATGCATAAAGTTTATGCACAAAGGTTATGCACAACGTTAACGCACAGCCTTTATAAACAAAGTTTATGCACAAAGTTATGCACAAAGTTTATGTTAAACGTTTATGCACAAAATTTGTGCACAACGGTTATGCACAGTATTCATACACAAAGTGTATGAACAAAGTTTATGAAGAACGTTTATGCACAAATTGTATGCACAACGTTTATGCACAAAGTTTCTGCTGAACGTTTATGCAAAACGTTTATTCACAAAGATTTTGCACAAAGTTAATGCACAACGTTTGTGCACAATCTGTATGCACAAAGGTTATGCACAGAGTTTATGCACAAAGTTTATGTACAACGTTTGTGCACAAAGTTTTTACACAAAGTTTCTGGACAAGGTTTATGCACAAAGTTTATGCACAAAGTTTATGCACAAGGTTTTTGCACAAAGTTTATGCACAACGTTCATGCACAAAGGTTTATGCACAACGTTTAGGCAGAATGTTTATGCACAAAGTTTATGCACAACTTTTATGCAGAAAGTTTATGCACAAAGTTTATGCACAAAGTTTATGCAAAACATTTATTCACAAAGTTTGTGCACAACATTTTTGCAGAAATTGTATGCACAAAGTTTATGCACAATGTTTATGCACAAAGTATATGCACAATGTTTATGCACAAAGTTTATGCACAAAGTTTATGCACAAAGTTTATGCATAACGTTTATGCAGAAATTTATGCACAAATTTTATGCACAAAGTTTTTGCACAAAGTTTATGCACAATGTTTATGCACAAAGTGTGTGCACAAAGTTTATGCAAAACGTTTATGCACAATGATAATGCACAAAGTTTATGCACAAAGTTTATGCACAAAGTTTATGCACGAGGTTTATTCACAAAGTTTATGCACAAAGTTTATGCACAACGTTTATGCACAAAGTTTATGCACAAAGCTTCTGCACAAAGTTTATGCACAAAGTTTGTGCACAACGTTTATGCACAAAGTTTTTGCACAAAGTTTGTGCACTCCGTTTATGCACAAAGTTCACGCACAAAGTTTGTGCACAAAGATTATACATAAACTTGCTGCACATTGTTTATGCACAACTTTTATGCACAAAGTTTATGTACAAAGTTTATGCACAAAGTTTATGTACAAAGTTTATTCACAACGTTTACGCACAAAGTTTTTGCACAAAGTTTATGCACAACTTTTATGCATAAAGTGTATGCACAAAGGCTATGCACAAAGTTTATGTACAAAGTTTATACACAAAGTTTATGCACAAATTTATGCACCAAGTTTATGCACAAAGTTTATGTTAAACTTTTATGCACAAACTTTGTGCACAAAGTTTATGCACAATGTTTACACACAAAGTGTATGCAAAACGTTTATGCAGAACGTTTCTGCACAAATTGTATGCACAAAGGTTATGCACAACGTTTATGTAGAAATTCTATGCAAAACATTTATTCACAAAGGTTATGCACATAGTTTATGCACAACTTTTATGCACAAACTGTATGCACAAAGTTTATGCATAAAGTTTATGCAAAACGTTTATGTACAGCGTTTATGCACAAAGTTTTTACACAAAGTTTCCAGACAAGGTTTATGCACAAAGTTTATGCTCAAAGTTTATTCACAAGGTTTATGCACAACTTTTATGCACAAAGTTTATGCACAAAGTTTATGCACAACGTTCATGCACAAAGGTTTATGCACAACGTTTAGGCAGAATGTTTATGCACAAAGTTTATGCACAACTTTTATGCAGAAAGTTTATGCACAAAGTTTATGCACAACGTTTATGCAAAACGTTTATTCACAAATTTTGTGCACAACATTTATGCAGAATTTTTATGCACAAAGTTTATGCACAATGTTTATGCACAAAGTCTATGCACAAAGTTTATGCACAAAGCTTATGCACAAAGTTTATGCACAAAGTTTATGCATAAAGTTTATGCAGAACTTTTATGCACAAATTTTATGCACAAAGGTTATGCACAAAGTTTATGCACAATGTTTATGCACAAAGTGTATGCACAAAGTTTATGCAAAACGTTTATGCACAATGTTAATGCACAAAGTTTATGCACAAAGTTTATGCACGAAGTTTATTCACAAAGCTTATGCACAAAGTTTATGCACAACATTAATGCACAAATTTTATGCACAAAGCTTTTGCACAAAGTTTATGCACAAAGTTTGTGCACTCCGCTTATGCACGAACTTTATGCACAAACTTTATTCACAATGTTTATGCACAAACTTGCTGCACAACGTTTATGCACAACTTTTATGCACAAAGTTTATGTACAAAGTTCATGCACAAAGTTTATGCAGAACTTTTCTGCACAAATTTTATGCACAAAGGTTATGCACAAAGTTTATGCACAAAGTTTGTGCAATCCGCTTATGCACGAACTTTATGCACAAACTTTATGCACAATGTTTATGCATAAACTTGCTGCACAACGTTTATGCACAACTTTTATGCCCAAAGTTTATGTACAAAGTTCATGCACAAAGTTTATGCAGAACTTTTATGCACAAATTTTATGCACAAAGGTTATGCACAAAGTTTGTGCACAACGTCTATGCACAAAGTGTATGCACAAATTTTATGCAAAACGTTTATGCACGACGTTAATGCACAAAGTTCATGCACAACGTTTATGCACGAAGTATATTCACAAAGTTTATGCACAAAGTTTATGCACAACATTAATGCAGAAATTCTATGCACAAAGCTTTTGCACAAAGTTTATGCACAAAGTTTGTGCACTCCGCTTATGCACAAACTTTATGCACAAACTTTATGCACAATGTTTATGCACAAACTTGCTGCACAACGTTTATGCACAACTTTTAAACACAAAGTTTATGTACAAAGTTTATACACAACGTTTATGCACAAAGCTTTTGCACAACGTTTATGCACAACTTTTATGCATCAAGTGTATGCACAAAGGTTATGCACAAAGTTAATGCACAGCCTTTATACACAAAGTTTATCCACAAATTTATGCACAACTTTTATGCACAAAGTTTATGTTAAACGTTTATGCACAAAACTTGTGCACAACGTTTACGCACAATGTTTACACACAAAGTGTATGCAAAACGTTTATGCAGAAAGTTTCTGCACAAATTGTATGCACAAGTTTTATGCACAACGTTTATGCAAAACTTTTATGCAAAACGCTTATTCACAAAAACTTTCCACATAGTTTATGCACAAATTTTATGCACAAAATGTATGCACAAAGTTTATGCAGAAAGTTTATGCACAAAGTTTATGTACAACGTTTATGCACAAAGTTTTTACACAAAGTTTCTGGACAAGTTTCCTGCACAAAGTTTATTCTCAAAGTTTAAGCGCAAGGTTTATGCACAACGTTTATGCACAAAGTTTTGTGCACAAATGTTATGCACAATGTTTAAGCACAAAGATAATGCACAAAGTTTAGGCAGAAAGTTTATGCACAAAGTTTATGCACAAGCTTTATGCACACTGTTTATGCAGAAAGTTCATGCACAAGTTTTATGCAAAAAGTTTATGCACAAATTTTATGCACAATGTTTATGCACAAATATTATGACAAGGTTTATGCACAAAGTTTATGCAGAAAGTTTATGCACAAAGTTTATGAACAATGGTTATGCACAACATTTATGCAGAAAGTTTATGCACAGAGTTTGTGCACAACGTTTATGCACAAATTTTATGCACAAAGTTTATGAACAAAGTTAATGCACAAAGTTTATGCACAAAGTTCATGCACAAAGTTTATGCACGACATTTATGCACAAAGTTTTGGCACAAAGCTTATGCACAACGCTTTATGCACAAAGTGTATGCACAAAGTTTATGCACAAAGTTTATGCACAAAGTTTATGCACAAAGTTTAGGCACAATGGTTATGCACAAAGCTTATGCACAAACTTTATGCACAACTTTTATGCACAACGTTTATGCACAACCTTTATGCACAAAGTTTATGCACAACGTTTTTGCACAACGTTTACGCACAAAGTTTATGCACAACGTTTACGCACTGAGTTTATGCACAAAGTATATGCACAAAGTTTATGCACAAAGATTATGAACAACGATTATGCAAAACGTTTATGCACAACGTTTATGCGTAAAGTTTATGCAGAAAGCTTATGCACAAAATTTATGCACAAAGTTTATGCACAAAGATTATGCACAAATGTTACGCAGAATATTTATGCACAAAGTTTATGCACAGATTTTTATGCACAATGTTTATGCACATCATTTATACACAAAGTGTATGAACAAAAATTATGCACAAGGTTTATGCACTGACTTTATGCACAACGTTAATGCACAACGTTTTTGCACAATGTTTCTGCACAAGGTTTATGCACAAGGTTTATGCACAATGTTTATGCACAAATTTTATGCACAAAGTTTACGCAAAACGTTTTTGCACAACGTTTATGCACATAGTTTTGTACAAATTTTATGCACAACATCTATGCACAAATATTATGCATAAAGTTTATGCACAAAGTGTATGCACAAAGTTAATGCACAAAGTTCATGCACAAAGTTGATGCACAGAGTTTATGCACAAAGTTTATGTAGAAAGCTTATGAACAAACTTTGGGCACAATGTTTATGCGGAACGTTGACACACAAACTGTATGCACAAAGTTTATGCGGAAAGTGTATGCACAAATTTTATGCACAAAGTTTATGCAAAACATTTATGCCGAAAGTTTATGCACAACGTTAATGCATAAAGTTCATGCACAATTTTTATGCACAACATTTATGCAGAAAGTGTATGACAAAGTTTATGCACAAAATTTATGCACAAATTTTATGCACAAAGTTTATGCACAACCGTTATGCACAAAGGTTTTGCACAATCTTTATGCACAACGTTTATACAGAAAGGTTATGCACAAAGTTTATGCATACATTTTATGCACAAGGTTTATGCACAACGTTTATGCAAACGTTTATGCAGAAAGATCATGCACAAAGTTTATGCATAACGTTTATGCACAAAGTTTATGCACAAAGTTTATGCACAACGTTTATGCACAACATTTATGCACAATTCTTATGCTCAAACTGTATGCAATAAAGTTTATGCACAAAGTTTGTGCACAAAGTTTATGCACAACGTTTATGCACAAATTTTCTGCACAGCTTTTATGCACAAAGTTTATGCACAAAGTGTATGAAAAATGTTTAGACAATAAGTGTATGCACAAAGTTTATGCACAAAGCTTATGCTGAAAGTTTATGCACAACGTTTATGCAGAACGATTATGCACAAAGTTTATGCAGAACGTTTATGCACACATTTTATGCACAAAGTTTATGCACAACGTTTATGCACAAAGTTTATGGACAAAGTTTATGGAGAACTTTTATGCACAATGTGTGTGCACAAATTTTATGCTCAATGTGTATGCACAACATTTATGCAGAAAGTTTATGCACAAATTTTATGCACAAAGCTTATGCACAAAGTTTATTCAGAACGTTTATGCACAAAGTTTATGCACAACGTTTATGCGCAAAGTGTATGCACAAATTGTATGCACATATTTTTTGCACAATTTTTCTGCACAAGGTTTAGTCACAAAGGTTATGCACAAAGTTTATGCACAAGAATTATGCAAAACGTTTATGCACAAATTTTTTGAACAACGTTTATGCAGAACTTTTATGCACAAAGTTTATCAGATTGTTTATGCACAACAGTTCTGTACAAAGTTTTTGCACAAAGTTTATGCACAAAGATTATGCACAAAGTTTATGCACAAAGGTTATGCACAAAGTTTTAGCACAAAGTTTATGCACAATATATATGCACAACGTTTATGTAAAACGTTTATGCACAACGTTTTATGCACAATGTTTATGCACAACGTTTATGCACAAAGTTTTTGCAGAACGTTTATGCACAAAGTTTATGCACAATGTTCATGCAAAAATTTATGAACTAAGTCAATGCACAACATTTATGCACAAAGATATGCACAAAGTCTTTGCACAACAGTTATGCACAAAGTTTATGCACGAAGTCTATGCTCAACGTTCATGCACAAAGTTTATGCAAAACGTTTATGCACAAAGGTTTTCAACAACGTTCACGCAAAACGTTTATGCACAAAGTTTATGCACAAAATTTATGCACAAATTTTATGCACAAAGTTCACTCACAATTTTCATGCACAAAGACTATGCACAACGTTTATGCACAAAGTTTATGCACAACGTTTAAGCACAGAGTTCATGCACAAAGTTTATGCACAACGTTTGTGCAAAAACGTTTACGCACAACATTCATGCACAAAGTTTATGCACAAAGTTGATGCATAAAGTTTATGGAAAACGTTTAATCACAACGTTTATGCACAATGTCTATGCACAAACATTATGCACAACGTTTATGCACAACGTTTGTGCACAATGTTTATGCACAACGTTTATCCACAAAGGTTATGCACAACGTTTATGCACAACGTTTATGTACAAATTGTATGCACAAAATCTATGCACAATAGTTATGCACACAGTTTATGAACAAAGTTTATGCACAACGTTTATGCACAAAATTTATGCACAAAGTGTATGCACAAAGTTTATGCACAAAGTTTATGCACAAAGTTTATGCACAACATTTATGCACAATGTTTATGCACAAACTTTATGCACAAAGTTTATGCACAAAGTTCATGCACAACGTTTATGCACAATGCTTATGCAAAATCTTTATGCACAAAGGTTATGCACAAAGTTTATGCAGAAAATTTATGCACAACGTTTATGCACAACGTTTATGCACAAAGATTATGCACGATGTTTATGCACAACGATTATGCACAAAGTTAATGCACAAAGTGTATGCACAAGGTTTTTGCACAACGTTTATGCACACAGTTTATGAACAAAGTTTATGCACAAAGTTTATGCACAAAGTTGATGCACAAAGTATTTGCAAAATGTTTATGCACAAAGACTATGCACAACGTTTATGCACAAAGTTCATGCACAAAGTTTCTGCACAATGTTTATGCACAGAGTTTATGCACAAAGTTTATGCACAACGTTTATGCAAAACATGTATGCACAATGTTCATGCACAAATTTTATGCACCAAGTTTATGCACAAAGTTCATGCACAAAGTTTATGCACAAAGTTTATGCAAAAAATTCATGCAAAACGTGTATGCACAACGTTTATGCACAACGTTTGTGCACAAAATTTATGCACAAAGGTTGTGCACAACATTTATGCACAACTTTTGTGCACAAAGTTTATGTTCAAAGTTTATGCGCAAAGTTTATGCACAAAGTTCATGCACAAAGTTTATGCACAACGTTTATGGACAAATGTTATGCACAAAGTGTATGCACAACTTTTATGCACAACGTTTAAGCACAAAGTTTATGCACAAAGTTTATGCACAAAGTTTATGCACAGAATTTATGCACAAAGATTATTCACAACCTTCATGCACAAAGTTTATGCACAAAGTTTATGCACAACGTTAATGCAAAACGTTTATGCACAAAGTTTATGCAAAATTTTTATGCACAAATTTTATGCACAAAGTTTATGCACAAAGTTTATGCACAATGTTTCTGCACAAAGCTTATGCACAAAGTTTATGCACAATGTTTATGCTTCACGTTTATGCGCAAAGTTTATGCACAACGTTAATGCACAAAGTTTACGCACAAAGTATATGCACAAAGTTTATGCACAAAGTTTATGCAATACCTTTATGTATACAGTTTCTGCATAAAGTTTTTGCACGATTTATGCACAAACATCATGCACAAAGGTTATGCACAAAGTTTATTCACAAAGGTTCTGCACAAGGTTTATGTACAAATTTTATGCATTTTGTTTATGCACAACATTTATGCTTAAAGTTTATGCACATAGTTTATGCAAAAGGTTTATGCACAAAGTTTATGTACAAAGTATATGCACAACGTTTATGCAAAATGTTTATGCACAAAGTTTATGCAAAAGTTTTATGCACAAAGTTTATGCAAAACGTTTATGCACACATTTCATGCACAAAGTTATGCACAACGTTTATGGACAACGTTTATGCACAAGGTTTATGCACAAACTTTATGCACATGTTTCATGCACAAATTGTATGCACTAATGTTTTGCACTATGTTTTGCACAATGTTTATGCAGAATGTTGATGCACAAAGTTTATGCACAAAGTTGATGCACAACTTTTATGCAGAAAGTGTATGCACACAGTTTCTGCTCAACGTTCATGCACAACGTTAATGCACAACGTTTATGCACAAAGTTTATGCACAAAGTTGATGCACAACTTTTATGCAGAAAGTGTATGCACACAGTTTCTGCTCAACGTTCATGCACAACGTTAATGCACAACGTTTATGCACAACTTTTATGCACAAATTCTATGTATAAAGTTTATGCACAAAGTTTATGGACAGAGTTTATGCACAAATTTTATGCACAACGTTATGCACAAAGTTTTTGCACAACGTTTATGCACAACGTTTATGCACAATTTTTATGCACAAATTTTATGCACAACGTTATGCACAAAGTTTTTGCACAACGTTTATGCACAACGTTTATGCACAAAGATTATGCACAAAGATTATGCTCAAAGGTTATGCACAACGTTTTTGCACAAAGTTTTTGCACAGCATTTATGCACAAAGTTTATGTACAAAGTTTATGCACAACGTTTTATGCACAAAGTTTATGCAAAACGTTTATGCACAATGTTTATGCACAAAGTTTTGGCAGAAAGTTTCTGCACAACGTTTATGCACAATGTTCATGCATAAAGTTATGCACAACGTTAATGCACAACATTTATGCACAAAGTTATGCACAAAGTGTATGCACAACGGTTATGCACAAAGTTTATGCACAAAGTTTATGCTCAACGTTTATGCACAAAGTTTATGCACAAAGTTTATGCACAATGGTTATGAACAATGTTCACACAAAATGTTTATGAACAAAGTTTATGCACAAAGTTTATGCACAAAGTTTATGCACAACGTTTATGAACAAATGTTATGCACAAAGTGTATGCACAACTATTATGCACAACGTTTAAGCACAAAGTTTATGCACAAAATTTATGCACAAAGTTTATGCACAAAATTTATGTACAAATATTATTCACAACCTTCATGCACAAAGTTTATGCACGAAGTTTATGCACAATGTTAATGCAAAATACTCATGCACAAAGTTTATGAATTTTTTTTTTGCACAAATTGTATGCACAAAGTTTATGCACAAAGTTTATGCACAACGTTTCTGCACAAAGCTTATGCACAAAGTTTATGCACAAAGTTTATGCACAAAGTTTATGCAGAACGTTTATGCACAACAATTGTGCACAAAGCTATGCAAAACATTTATGCACAAAGTTTGTGCACAAAGGTTATGCACAAAGCTTTTGCACAATGTTTATGCACAAAGTTTACGCACAACGTTTATGCACAAAGTTTATGCACAAAGTTTATGCAGTACCTTTATGTACACAGTTTCTGTACAACGTTTTTACACAACGTTTATGCACAAACATTGTGCACAAAGGTTATGCACAAAAATCATTCACGAAGGTTCTGCACAAGGTTTATGTACAAATTTTATGCATAATGTTTATGCACAACATTCATACTTAAAGTTTATGCACAAAGTTTATGCACATGGTTTATGCACAAAATTTATGCACAAAGTTTATGTACAAAGTATATGCACAACGTTCACGCAAAATGTTTATGCACAAAGTTCATGCAAACATTTTATGCACAAAGTTTATGCAAAACGTGTATGCACAAATTTCATGCACAAAATTATGCACAACGTTTATGGAGAATGTTTATGTACAAGGTTTATGCACAAAGTTTTTGCACAAAGTGTATGCACTAAGGTTCTGCACAAAGTTTTGCACAGTGTTTATGCAGAATGTTTATGCAAAAGGTTTATGCACAAAGTTGATGCACAACTTTTATGCACTAAGTTTCTGGTCAAAGTTCATGCACAAAGTCTATGTATAAAGTTTATGCACAAAGTTTATGCAAAACGTTTATGCACAAATTTTATGCACAAATTTTGCGCACAACGTTATGCACAAAGTTTATGCACAAAGTTTATGCACAAAGTTTATGCACGAATTTTATGCACAAAGTTTATGCACAATACTTATGCAGAACGTTTATGCACAAAGTTTATGCGCAAAGTTCATGCACAAAGTTTATGCACAAAGGTTATGAAAATGTTTATGCACAACATTGATGCACATAGTTTATGCACAAAGGTTCTGCACAAAGTTTATGCACAAATTTTATGCACAACGTTTATGCACATTGTTTATGCACAACGTTTATGCACAAAGTTCATGCACAAAGCTTATGCACAAAGTTTATGCACAAACTTTATGCACAAAGCTTTTGCACAACGTTTATGCACAACGTTTATGAAAAACATTTATGCACAAAGTTTATGCACAAAGTTTATGCACAAAAACTATGCACAGAGTTTATGCACAGGGCTTATGCACAAAGCTTGTGCACAAGTTTTATGCACAACGTTTATGCACATTTTTTATGCACAAAGTTTATGCACAATGTTTATGCGCAAAGTTTATGCACAAAGTTTATGCACAATGTTTATGCACAACGTTTATGCACAGCGTTTTTGCACAACGTTTTTGCACGAAGTTTATGCACAACGTTTATGCAGAACGTTTATACACAAATTCTATGCACAATGTTTATCGAAACGTTTAGGCACACATTTCATGCACAAAGTCTATGCGCAACATTTATGCACAAATTCTATGTACAAAGTTTATGCTTAACGTTTATGCACAAAGTTTATGCACAAAGTTTATGCACAAAGTTTATGCACAATCTTATGCACAACGTTTATGCACAAAGTTTATGCCAAAAGTTTATGCACAAAGTTTATGCACAAATTTTATGCACAAAGTTTATGCACAAAGTTTATGCACAAAGTTTTTGCACAAAGTTTATGCACGCAGTTTATGCACAAGGTTTATGCACAACATTTATGCACAAAGTTTATGCACAAAGTTTATGCACAATGTTTATGCACACATTTTATGCACAAAGTCTATGCCCAACGTTTATGCACAAAGTTTATGCACAACGTTTATGCACAAAGTTTATGCACAAAGTTTATGCACAAAGTTTATGCACAAAGGTATGTACAATGGTTATGCATAACGTTTATGCACTAAGATAGCACAAGGTTTATGCACAACGTTTATACACAAAGTTAATGCACTACGTTTATGCACAACGTTTATGCAGAATGTTTATGCACAAAGTTTATGCACAAAGTTTGTGCACAAAGGTGATGCACTAACTTTGTGCATAAAGTTTATGCACAAATTTCATGCAGAAATTTTATGCACAAACATTATGCACAAAGGTTATGAACAGAGATTATGCACAAAGTTTATGTACAACGTTTATGTACAAGGTTTACGCACAAAGGTTCTGCACAAAGTTTATGCACAAAGGTTATGCAGAAGTTTTATGCACAACGTTTATGCACAAAGTTCATGCACAAAGCTTATGCACAAATTTTATGCACAAAGTCAATGCACAACGTTTATGAAAAACGTTCATTTACAACGTTTATGCACAAGGTTTATGCACAAAGTTATGTACAAAGTTTATCTAAAACGTTTATGCACAACATTTAAGACAACGTTTATGCACAGAGTGTATGCACAAAGGTTCTCCACAAAGTTTATGCACATCGTTTATGCAGAACGTTTATGCACAATGTTTATGCACAACGTGTATGCACAACGTTCATGCACAAAGCTTATGCACAAAGTTTATGCACAATGTTTATGCACAACGTTTATGCACAAAGTTTATGCACAAAGTTTATGCACAAAGGTATGCACAATGGTTATGCATAATGTTTATGCCCAAAGGTATGCACAAGGTTTATGCACAACGTTTATACACAAAGTTAATGCACTACGTTTATGCACAACGTTTATGCAGAATGTTTATGCACAAAGTTTATGCACAGAGTTTGTGCACAAAGTTGATGCACTAACTTTGTGCATAAAGTTTATGCACAGATTTCATGCAGAACTTTTATGCACAAACATTATGCACAAGGTTATGAACACAGATTTTGCACAAAGTTTATGTACAAAGTTTATGTACAAGGTTTACGCACAAAGGTTCTGCACAAAGTTTATGCACAAAGGTTATGCAGAAATTTTATGCACAATGTTTATGGACAAAGTTCATGCACAAAGCTTATGCACAAATATTATGCACAAAGTCAATGCACAAAGTTTATGCACAACGTTTATGCAAAACGTTTATGCACAACGTTTATGCACAAGGTTTATGCACAAAGTTATGTACAAAGTTTATGCACAACGTTTATGCACAAAGTTCATGCACAAAGCTTATGCACAAATTTTATGCACAACGTTTATGCACAAAGTTTTTGCACAAATTTTCTGCACTATGTTTATACAAAACGTTTATGCACAAATTTTATGCACAAAGTTTATGCACAATGTTTATGCACAGAGTTTATGCACAGAGTTTATGCACAGAGTTTATGCACAAAGTTTATGTAGAAATTTCATGCAAAACGTTTATGCACAATGTTTATGCACAAGGATTATGCACAAAGTTTATGCGCAAAGTTTATGTACAAAGTTTATGCACAAAGTTTATGCACAAAGTTTATGCACAAGGTTTTTGCACAAAGTTTATGCAAGACGTTTATGCACAAATTTATGCACAACGTTTATGCACAAATTTGATGCACAAGGTTTATGCACAACGTTAATGCACACATTTTATGCACAAAGTCTATGCCCAAAGTTTATGCACAAAGTTAATGCACAAAGTTTATGCATTAAGTTTATGCACAAATTTATGCACAAGGTTTATGCAAAGCGTTCATGCACAAAGTTAATGCACTAAGTTTATGAACAACGTTTATGTAGAATGTTTTTGCACAAAGTTTATGCACAAAGTTTATGCACAAAGTTGATGCACAAACTTTATGCGCAAAGTTTATGCACTAAAATTATGCACAAAGTTTATGCACAAATTTCATGCACAACGTTTATGCACAAACATTATGCACAAAGGTTATGAATAGAGATTGTGCACAAAGTTTATGTACAAAGTTTATGCACAAAGGTTATGCAGAACTTTTATTCACTACGTTTATACACAAAGTTCATGCACAAAGCTTATGCACAAACTTTATGCACAAAGTTTATGCACAAAGTTTTTGCACAAAGTTCATGCACAAAGTTTATGTAAAGCATTTAAGCACAAAGTTTATGCAAAATGTTTATGCACAACGTTTTTGCACAAAGTTTATGCACAAGGTTTATGCACAAAGTTATGCACAAATTCTATGCACAACGTTTATGCACAACGTTTTGGACAAAGTTTATGCACAGAGTGTATGCACAAAGGTTCTGCACAAAGTTTATACACAAAGTTTATGCACAAAGTTTATGCACAAAGTTTATGCAGAACGTTTATGCACAACGTTTATGCACAACGTTTATGCACAAAGTTCATGCACAAAACTTATACACAAAGTTTATGCACGAAGTTTGTGCAAAAAGGTTTTGCACAAAGATTATGCATAACGTTTATGCAAAACGTTTATGCACAAAGTTTATGCACAAAGTTTATGAACAAAGTTTATGCACAGCGTTTATGCACAAAGTTTATGCACAGAGTTTATGCACAAAGGTTTTGCACAAAGTTTCTGCACAACGTTGTTGAACAACGTGTATGCACGAAGTTTATGCATCAAGTTTTTGCGCAAAGCTTATGCACAAAGTTTATGCACAAAGTTTATGCACAAAGTTTATGCACAACGTTTTTGCACAATGTGTATGCACGCAGGTTATGCACAAAGTTTATGCAGAACGTTTATGCACAAATGTTATGCACAAAGTTTATGCACAACGTTTATGCACACATTTTATGCACAAAGTTTATGACCAATTTTATGCACAACGTTTATGCACAACATTGATGCACAAAGTTTATGCAAAACGTTTATGCACAACGTTTACGCACAAAGTTATGCACAGCATTTATGCATAACGTTTATGCACAAGTTTATGCACAGCATTTATGCATAACGTTTATGCACAAAGTTATGCACAGCATTTATGCATAACGTTTATGCACAAGGTTTATGCACAACGTTTATGCACAAAGTTTATGCACTAATTTTATGCAAAACGTTTGTGCAGAATGTTTATGCACAACGTTAATGCACAAATTGTTTGCACAAATTTTATGCACAAACATAATGCACAAAGGTTATGAACAGAGATTATGCACAAAGTTTATGTACAAAGTTTATGCACAAAGGCTCTGCACAAAGTTTATGCACAAAGATTATAAAGAAATTTTATGCACAATGTTTATGCACGAAGTTCATGCACAAAGCTCATGCACAAAGTTTATGCACAAAGTTTATGCACAAAGGTTTTGCACAAAGTTTATACACAATGTTTATGCAAAACGTTTATGCACAAAATTTATGCACAAAGGTTATGCACAAAGTTTATGCACAAGGTTTATCCACAATGTTCATGCACAAAGCGTATGCAATAAAGTTTATGCACAAAGTTTATGCACAAGGTTTATGCACAAATTTTATGCACAAAGTTTATGCACACATTTTCTCCACAAAGTTTATGCACAACGTTCATGCACAACGTTTATGCACAAAGTTCAAGCACAAAGTTTATGCACAATTTTTACGCAAAATGTTCATGCACAAATTTTATGCACAAAGTTTATGAACAACGTTTATGCAAAGAGTTAATGCAAAACGTTTGTGCACAAAGTTTATGCAGAACGTTTATGCACATCGTTTATGCACAACGTTTATGCACAAAGTTCATGCACAAAGCTTATGCACAAAGTTTATGCACAAAGTTTGTGCACAAAGCTTTTGCACAATGTTTATGGACAACATTTATGCAAAAAGTTTATGCAAAAAGTTTATGCACAAAAACTATGCACAGAGTTTATGCACAGAGTTTATGCACAAAGTTTATGCACAAGTTTTATGCACAACGTTTATGCACAATGTTTATGCACAAAGTTTATGCACAATGTTTATGCGCAAAGTTTATGCACAAAGTTTATGCACAATGTTTATGCACAAAGTTTATGCACAACGTTTTTGCACAACGTTTATGCAAAATGTTTATGCACAAAGGTTTTGCACAAAGTTTATGCACAAAGTTATGCACAAACAATATGCACAAAGTTTATGCACAAAGTTATGCAAAACGTTTATGCACAACGTTTATGCACAAATTTATGCACAGAGTTTATGCACAACGTTTATGCACAACGTTTACGCACAAAGTTTATGTACAACGCTTATGCACAAAGTTTATGCACAAAGTTTATCCACATAGTTTATGCACAAAGTGTATGAACTAACTCTATGCACAGAGTTTATGCACAAAGTTCATGCACAACATTTATGCACAAAAGTTATGCACAAAGTTTATGCACAAGGTTTATACACAAAGGTTCTGCACAGATTTTCTGCACACAGTTTATGCAGAACGTTTATGCAAAACATTTATGCACAAAGTTTTTGCACAAGATTTATGCAAAACGTTTATGCACAAACTTTATGCACAACGTTTGTGCACAACTTTTATGCAAAACATTTAAGCACAAAGTTTATGCATTATTTTTATGCACAAAGTTTGTGCACAAAGTTTATGGACAAAGTTATGCACAGGGTTTATGCACAACGTTTATGCACAAAGATATGCACAATGTTTATGCACAACATTTATGCACAAAGTTTATGCACAAAATTTATGCACAGCATTTATGCACAACCTTTATGCACAGGTTTTATGCACAAAGTTTATGCACCAACTTTATGCACACAGTTTATGCAAAAATTTTATGCACAATGCTTATGCACAACGTTTATGCACAAACATTATGCACAATGGTTATGCAAAAATTTTATGCACAAAGTTTATGCACAAAGTTTTGATTACAAAGGCTCAGCTCAAAGTTCATGCACAAAGGTTATGCAGATAGTTTATGCACAACGTTTATGCACAAAGCTTATGCAAAACGTTTATGCACAAAGTTTATGCACAAAGTTTATGCACAAAGTTTATGCACAAAGTTTATGCAAAACGTTTATGCACTAACTTTATGCACAAAGTTTATGCACAAAGTCTATGCACAACGTTTATGCCCAAGAATTATAAAAAGAGTTTATGGACAAACGTTCTGCACAAGGTTTATGGACAAAAGTTATGCGGAACGTTTATGCACAACGTTTATGCACAAACGTTATGCAGAACGTTTATGCACAAAGTTTATGCACAAAGTTTATCCAAAACGTTTATGCACAATGTTTATGCAAAAATTTTATGAAAAATGTTTATTCACAAAGCTTATGCACAAAATTTAGCACAACGTTTATGCACAAAGTTCATGCACAAAGCTATGCACAAAGTCTATGCACAACGTTTATGCACAAAGTTATGCGCAAAGTTTATGCACAAAGTGTATGCACAAATGTTCTGCACAAAGTTGATGCACAAAGTTTATGGAAAACGTTTATGCACAAAGTTTATGCACAAAGCTTATGCACAAAGTGTATGTAAAACGTTTCTGCACAGAGTTCATGCACAACGTTTATGCACAACATTTATGCACAACGTTTGCGCACAAAGTCTATGCACAAAGTTTTTGTCTCAAAGTTTATGCACAAAGTTTATGCACAAAGTTTACGCACAACGTTTATGCACAAAGTTTATGCACAAAGCTTATGCACACAGTTTATGCACAAATTTTATGCACAAACTTTCATACACAAAGTGTATGCACAAAGTTTATGAACAAAGGTTATGCACAAAGTTCATGCAAACGTTAATGCACAAAGTTTATGCACAAAGTCTATGCACAAAGCTTATGCACAATGTTTATGCACAAAGTTTATGCACAAAGGCTATGCACAACGTTTATGCACAACGTTTAGGCACAATGTTTATGCAAAAAATTAATGAACAACATTTATGCACTATCTTTATGCACATAGTTTGTGCACAACGTTTCTGCACAACGTTTATGCACACATATTATGCACAAGGGTTATGCACAAATTCATGCACAAAGGTTCTGCACAAAGTTTGTGCACAAAGTTTATGCAAAACGTTTATGCACAAAGCTTTTTCACAATGTTTATGTAGAAATTTTGTGCACAACGTTTATGCAAAAATGTTACGCACAAAGTTAATGCAAAATGATTACGCACAAAGCTTATGAACAAATTTTATGCACAAAGTTGATGCACAAAGTTATGCAAAAAGGTTTTGCACAAAGTTATGCACAACGTTTATGCACAACCTTTATGCACAAGGTTATGCACAATGTTTATGCACAAAGGTATGCATACAGTTTATGCACGACGTTTATGCAAAACGTTTATGCACAAAGTTTATGCAAAACGTTTATGCACTCACTTTACGCACAAATTGTATGCACAAAGTTTATGATAAACTTTTATGCACAATGTTTATGCACAAAAACTATGCACAAAGGTTATGCACAATATTTATGCACAAAGTTTATGCACAACGTTTATGCACAAAGGTTCTGCACAAAGTTTATGCACAACGTTTATGCAGAAAGATTATGCACAACGTTTATGCACAAAGTTTATGCACAAAGTTTATGCACAAAGGTTATGCAGAAAAAGTATGCGCAAAGTTTATGCACAAAGTTTATGCACTAACTTTATGCACAATGTTCATGCACAAAGTTTATGCACAACGTTTATGCACAATGTTCATGCACAAAGTTTATGCACAACGTTTATGCACAACAATTATGCACAAAGGTTATCCACAAAGTTTATGCACAAACATTCTGCACAATGTTTATGCACAAAGTTTATGCACAAAGATTCTGAACAAAGATTATGCACAATGTTTATGCAGAAAGTATATGCACAACGTTTATGCACAAAGCTTATGCACAAAGTTTATGCACGACATTTATCCACAAATGTTACGCACAAAGTTTATAAACAACGTTTATGCAAAAGGTTTATGCAAAACGTTTCTGCACAAAGTTTCTGCAAACATTTTATGCACACATTTTGTTCACATAGTTTATGCACAACGTTTTTGCACAAAGTTAATGCACAAAGTTTATGTACAACGTTTGTGCACAATGTTTAAGCACAACATTTATGCACAAAGTTTATGCACAACATTCATGCACAACGTTTGTGGTCAAAGTTTACTCACAAAGGTTATGCACAGAGTTTGTGCACAAAGCTTATGTACAAAGTTTATGCACAAAGTTTATGCACAACGTTTATGCACAACGTTTGTGCACAAATTGTATACACAAAGTTTATGCATACGATTTTTCCACGACGTTTATGCACAATGTTTATGCACAATGTTTAGGCACAACGTTTATGCACAAAGTTTATGCACAAAGTTAATGAACAAACTTTATGCACAAAGTTTATACACAAAGCTTATGCACAAAGTTTATGCACAAAGTTTAAGCAAAACAGTTTTTGAAGAATGTCAATGCACAAAGGTGATGCACAAAGTTTATGCACAAGAATTATGCAAAACGTGTATGCATAAAGTTTATGCACAAACTTTATGCAAAAAGTTAATGCACAAAGTTTGTACAAAATGTTTACGCAAAAACGATTATGCACAAAGTTTTTGCACAATGTTTGTGCACAAAGTTTATGCATTAAGTTTCTACACAATGTTCATGCACAAAGTTTATGCACAAAGTTTATGCACGTAATCTATACACAACTTGTATGCACAAAGTTTATGCACAAAGTTTCTGCACAACGTTTACGCACAAAGTTTATGCACAAAGTTTATGCAAAACGTACATGCACAAAGTTTCTGCACAAAGTTTATGCACACAGCGTATGCACAATGTCAATGCACAAAGTTCATGCGCAAAGTTCGTGCACAATGTTTACGCACAAAGTTTATGCAAAACGATTCTGCACAACGTTTGTGCACAAATTTTATTCACAAAGTTTCTGCACAACGTTTATGCACAATGTTTATGCACAAAGTTCATGCACAAAGCTTATGTACAAGGCTTATGCAAAATATTTCTGCACAAATTTCATGCACAAGCTTTATGCACAAGTTTTATGCACAAACTTAATGCACAAAGTTTCTGCACAACATTTGTGTACAATGTTTATGCACGAAGTTTATATGCAAAGTTCATGCCTAAATATAATACACAAAGTTTATGCACAACGTTTATGCACAAAGTTTATACACAAAGTCTATGCACAAAGTTTATGCACAATGTTTATGCACAAAGCCTCAGCACAAATGTTATGCACTAAGTTTACGCACAAAGTGTTTGCACAAAGTTTATGCACAAAGTTTATGCACAAAGTTTATGCACAAAGTGTATGCATAATTTTTATGCACAAAGTTTATGCACGAGTTTTATGCACAAAAGTTATGCACAAAGTTTATGCACAAAGTTTATGCACAAAGTTTGTGCACAAACATTATGCACAGCATTTATGAACAAAGGAGTGCACAGAGTTTATGTACAAAGGTTATGCACCAATTTTATTCACAACGTCTATGCACAACACTCATGCACAATATTTATGCACATCATTTATGCACAAACTTTATGCACAAAATTCATGCACAAAGTTTCCGTGCAATGTTTGTGCATAAAGTTAATGCAAATCGTTTATGCACAAAGTTTCTGCACAAAGGTTATGCACAAAGTTTATGCAAAACGTTAATGCACAAAGTTGATGCACAAACATTATGCACAAAGTGTATGCACAAAGTGTATGCACAAAGTTTATGCACAAGTTTTATGCACAAAGTTTAAGCCCAAAGTTTATGCACAAAGTTTATGCACAATGTTTATGAACAAAGTTTACGCACAAAATTAATGTACAACGTTTTTGCACAGTGTTTATGCACAAAGTTTATGCACAACGATTATGCACACCATTTGTGCACAAATTGCATGGACAAAGTTTGTGCACAAAGTTTATACACAAAGTTTATGCACAAAGTGTGTGCACAGAGTTTATGCACAAAGTTTCTGCACAAAGTTTATGCACAAAGTTTACGCACAAAGTTTATGCACAAAGTTAATGGACAACGTTTCTGCACAAAGTTTATGCACAAAGTTTATGCAAAATGTTTATGCACAAACTTTATGCACAGACTTTATGCACAAAGTGTATGCACAAAGTTTATGCACAAACGTTATGCACAAAGTTTCTGCACAAATGTTTTGCACAAAGTTTATGCTTAGATGTGATGCACAAAGTTTAGACACAAAGTAAATGCAGAAAGGTTCTTCAAAACGATTAAGCAAAACGCTTATGCACAAAGTTTATGCAAAAACGTTATGCACAAAGTTTATGCACAATGTTTATGCACAAAGTTTATGCACAAAGTTTCTCCACAAAGTTAATGCACATAATGTTTGCACAAAGTTCATGTACAACGTTTATGGACAAAGTTTATGCATAGTGTTTCTGCTCAAAGTTAATGCAGAAACTTGATGCGCAAATTTTATGCCCAACATTTATGCACAAATTTTATGCACTTAGTTTATGCAAAACATTTATGCATAATGTTTATGCACAAAGTTTATGCACAAGTTTATGCAAAAAGTGTATGCACAAAGTTTATGCATAAAGCTTCTGAAAAACATTTCTTCACAAAACTTATGCACAACGTTTATGCACAAAGTCTATGCACAACGTTTCTGCACAAGGCTTGTGCACAAAATTTATGGTCAAAGTTTATTCACTAAATCAATGCACAAAGTTAATGCAAAAACGTCATGTACAAAGTTTCTGCACAAAGTTTATGCAAACGTTTTTGCACAAAGTTTATCCAAATAGCTTATGCACAAAGATTCAGCACAAAGTTTGTGCACAGAATTTATGCACAAAGTTCATGCACAACAATTATGCAAAACGTTTGTGCACAAAGTTTCTGCACAAAGTTTATGTAAAAGGGTCACGCACAAAGTTTATGCACAAAGTTTATGCCCAAAGTTTATGCACAATGTTTATGCACAAAGTTTCTCCACAATGTTAATGCACAGAATTTATGCACAAAGTTCATGCACAACGTTTATGGACAAAGTTTATGCATAAGGTTTCTGCTCAACGTAAATCCAGAATATTGATGCACAAAGTTCATGCCCATTATTTATGCACAACGTTTATGCATTAAGATTATGCACAAATTTTATGCACAAGTTTTATGAACGAATTCTATGCACAAAGTTTATGCACAAATTTTATGCATAAAGCTTCTGAAAATTATTTCTGCACAAAGTTTACGCACTACGTTTATGCACAAAGTTTATGCACAAAGTCTATCCACAACGTTTCTGCACAAGGCTTGTGCACAAAGTTTATGGACATAGTTTATTCAATAAATTAATGCACAAAGGTAATGCAAACAATTCATGTACAGAGTTTCTGCACAAAGTTTATGGAAATTGTTTTTGCAAAAAGTTTATCCATAAACCTTATGCACAAAGTTTGTGCACAGAATTTCTGCACAAAGTTCATGCACAACATTTATGCAAAGCGTTTATGCACAAAGTTTCTGCACAAAGATTATGCAGAAAGGTTACGCACAAAGTTTATGCACAAAGCTTATGCACAAAGTTTATGCACAAAGTTTATGCACAAAGTTTCTCCACAAAGTTAATGCACAGAATCTATGCACAAAATTCATGCACAACGTTTATGGACAAAGTTTAGGCATAAGGTTTCTGCTAAACGATAATACAGAAAATTGATGCACAAAGTTTATGCCCAACATTAATGTACAACATTTATGCACAAAGTTTATGCAAAAATTTTATGCATGAAGTTTATGCACGAATGTTATGCAAAAATTTTATGCACAAAGTTTATGCACAACATTTATCCACAAATGTTATGCACAAAGTTTCTGCAAACATTTCATGCACATATTTTATTCACTTAGTTTATGCACAACGTTTATGCACAAACTTTATGCACACATTTTATGTACAATGTTTGTGCACAATGTTTATACACAACATTTATGCACAAAGTTCATGCACAACATTCATGCACAACGTTTGTGCACAAAGTTTATGCACAAAGGTTCTGCACAGAGTTTGTGCACAAAGTTTATGTACAAAGTTTATGCACAAAGTTTATGCACAAAGTTTATGCACAAGGATTATGCAAAACGTTTATGCATATGTTTTATGCACAAACGTTATGCACAAAGTTAATGCACAAATTTTGTACAAAATGTTTATGCAAAAACGTCTATGCACAATGTTTTTGCACAATGTTTGTGTACAAAGTTTATGCATAAAGTTTCTAAACAATGTTCTTGCACAAAGTTTATGCACAACGTTTATGCACATAATGTATACACAACTTGTATGCGCAAAGTTTATGCACAAAGTTTCTGCACGAAGTTTATGCACAAAAATTATGCACAAAGTTTATGCAAAAAGCTTATGCACAAAGTTTCTGCACAAAGTTTATGCACACAGTGTATGCACAATGTTAATGCACAAAGTTGATGCACAGAGTTTGTGCACAACGTTTACGCACACAGTTTATGCACAGAGATTATTCACAAAGTTTCTGCCCAAAGTTTATGCACAATGTTTATGCACAAAGTTTATGCACAAAGCTTATGCACAAAGTTTATGCAGAACGTTTTTACACAATTGTTATGCACAAACGTTATGCACAAGTTTTATGCACAAAATTTATGCACAAAGTTTCTGCACAACCTTTGTGTACAATGTTTATGCACGAAGTTTATGCACAAAGTTTATACACAAAGTTTATGCCTAAAGTTAATACACAAAGTTTATGCACAACGTTTATGCACAAAGTTTCTGCACAACCTTTGTGTACAATGTTTATGCACGAAGTTTATGCACAAAGTTTATACACAAAGTTTATGCCTAAAGTTAATACACAAAGTTTATGCACAACGTTTATGCACAAAGTTTATACACAAATTCTATGCACAAAGTTTATGCACAATGTTTATGCACAAAGCCTCTGCACAACTTTTATGCACAAAGATTACACAGAAAGGTTATGCACAAAGTTTATGCACAAAGTATATGCACAACGTTTGTGCAGAAAGTTTATGCACATAGTTTATGCACAAAGTTTTTGCATGAATTTTATGCACAAACTTTATGCACAAAGTTTATGCACAAAGTCTATGCAAAACGTTTATGCACAAAGTTTATGCACAAATGTTATGCACAAAGTTTATGCACAAACGTTATGCACAAAGTTTATGCACAAAGTTTATGCACAACTTTTCTGATCAAAGTTTATGCACAAAGGCTATGCACAACATTCATGCACAATTTTTATGCACAAAGTTTATGCACAACATTTATGCACAAAGTATCTGCACAAAGTTCATGCACAAACGTTTGCACAAAAGTTCATACATAACTATTTCTCACAAAGTTTATGCACAAGGTTTCTGAACAAAGTTAATGCTGAACGTTTATGCATGCAAAAAGATTATGCTCAAATTTTGTGCACAAAGCTTATGCACAAAGTCTATGCACAACGTTCACGCACACAGTTTATGCACAACGTTTGTACACAACAATCATGCACAAAGTTTCCGCCCAAACCATATGGTCAAAGGTTGTGCACAAAGTTTCTGCACAGCTTTTCTGCACAAATTTTATGCACAACGTTTATGCACAAAGTTCATGCACAAATGTTATGCACAAAGTTTACACACAACGTTCATGCACAAAACTTATGCACAAGTTTTATGCACAAAGTTTATGCACAACGTTTATGCACAGAGTTTATGCACAAAGTTTCTACAAAATGTTTATGCACAAAATTTACGCACAACGTTTATGCACAAAGTTTATTCACAAACATTATGCACAGCGTTTATGCACAAAGGAATGCACAATGTTAATGCACAAAGTTTATGCACAAAATTTATGTACAACGTCTATGCACAACATTTATGCACAAGCTTTATGCACAAACTTTATGCACAAAGTTTCCATGTAATGTTTGTGCATAAAGTTTATGCAAAAGGTTTATGCACATTGTTTATACACAAAGTTTAAGCACAAAGTTTATGCAAAACGTTTATGCACAACGTTTCTGCACAAAGGTTATGCAGAAAGGTTATGCAAAACGTTAATGCACAAAATTGATGCACAATTATTATGCACAATGTTTATGCACAATGTGTACGCACAAAGTTTATGCACAAGTTTTATGCACAAAGTTTAAGCCCAAAGTTTATGCAAAAAGTTTATGCACAACATTTATGAACAACGTTTATGCAGAAAATTCATGCACAAAGGTTTTGCACAAAGTTTATGCACAACGTTTATGCACAACGTTTATGCACACCATGTGTGCAAACATTGTATGCACAAAGTTTATACACAAAGGTTATGAACAAAGTGTTTGCACAAAGTTTATGCACGAAGTTTCTGCACAAAGTTTATGCACAAAGTTTATGCAAAACGTTTATGCACAAAGTTTATGCACAGACTTGATGCACAAGGTGTATGCACAAAGTTTATGCACAAACGTTATGCACAAAGTTTCTGCACAAAATGTTTGCACCAAGTTTATGCACAGATGAGATGCACAAAGCTTATACACAAAGCAAATGCAGAAAGGTTCTGCACAAAGTTTATGCAAAACGCATATGCACAAAGTTTATGCACAAACTTTATGCACAAAGTTTATGCACAACATTTATGCACAAATTTTATGCACAAAGTTTCTCCACAAAGTTAATGCGCAGAATTTATGCACAACTTTCATGCACAACGTTTATGAACAAAGTTTATGCATAAGGTTTCTGCTCAAAGTTAGTGGAGAAATTTGATGCACAAAGTTTATGCCCAACATTGATGCACAACTTTTATGCACAAAGTTTATGCACAAAGCTTATGCACAAAGTTTATTCACACATTTTATGCACAAATTTTATGTACAAAGTTTATGCACAAAGTTTATGCATAAAGCTTCTGAAAAACATTTCTGCACAAAGTTTATGCACAACATTTATGCACAAAGTTTATGCACAAAGTCTATGCACAACGTTTCTGCACAAGGCTTGTGCACAAAGTTTATGGACAATGTTTATTCACTTAATTAATGCACAAAGTTAATGCAAAAAATTCATGTACAAAGTTTCTTCACAAAGTTTATGGAAAACCTTTTTGCACAAAGTTTATCCATAAACCTTATGCAAAACGTTTCAGTGGAAAGATTGTGCACAGAATTTATGCACAAAGTTCATGGACAACATTTATGCAAAACGTTTATGTACAAAGTTTCTGCACAAAGTTTATGTAGAAAGGTTATAAACAAATTGTTTGCACAAAGCTTATGCACAAAGTTTCTCCACAAAGTTAATGCACAGAATTTATGCACAAATTTCATGCACAACGCTTATGGACAGAGTTTATGCATAAGGTTTCTGCTCAAAGTTAATGCAGAAAATTGATGCACAATGTTTATGCCCAACATTTATGCACAAAGTTTATGCATAAAGTTTATGCACAAAGTTTATGCACAAAGTTTATGCACCAAGTTTATGCACAAATTTTATGCACAAAGTTTATGCACGAATTTTATGCACAAATTTTCTGCACAAAGTCTATGCACAAAGTTTATGCAGAAAACTTCTGAAGAATACTTCTGCACAAAGTTTATGCACAAAGTTTATGCACAAAGTTTATGCTCAAAGTTTATAAACATAGTCTATGCACAACGTTTCTGCACAAGGCTTGTGCACAAAGTTTATGGACAACATTTATTCACTGAATTAATGCACAGAGATAATGCAAAAAAATCATGTACAAAGTTTCTGCACAAAGTTTATGCAAAACGTTTCTGCACAAAGTTTATCCACTAAGCTTATGCACAAAGTTTCAGCACAAAGCTTGTGCACAGAATTGATGCACAAAGTTCATGCACAATATCTATACAAAACGTTTATGCACAAAGTTTCTGCACAAAGTTTATGTAGAAAGGTTACGCACAAAGTCTATGCACAAATTTTATGCACAAAGTTTATGCACAAAGTTTCTCCACAAAGTTAATGCACAGAATTTATGCACAAAGTTCATGCACCACGTTTATGGACAACGTTTATGCATAAGGTTTCTTCTCAAAGTTAATGCAGAAAATTGATGCACAAAGTTTATGCCCAACATTAATGCACAACGTTTATGCACAAATTTTATGCACAACGTTTATGCACGATTTTTATGCACAAATTTTATGCACAATGTTTATGCATGTTTATGTTTGTGCATAAACATTGCATAAATATGCATAAAGCTTCTGAAAAACATTTCTGCACAAAGTTTTTGCACAACGTTTATGCACAAAGTTCATGCACAAAGTCTATGCACAACGTTTCTGCACAAGGCTTGTGCACAAAGTTTATGGAAAATGTTTATTCACTAAATTAATGCCCAAGGTTACTGCAACAAATTCATGTAGAAAGTTTCTGCACAAAGTTTATGAAAAACGTTTTTGCACAAAGTTTATCCATAAATCTTATGCACAAAGTTTCAGCACAAAGTTTGTGCACAGAATTTATGCACAAAGTTCATGCACAACATTTATGCAAAACTTTTATGCACAAAGTTTCTGCACAAAGTTTATGTAGAAAGGTTACGCACAAAGTTTATGCACAAAGTTTCTGCACAAAGTTTATGCACAGCTATATGAACAATGTTTATGCACAACGTTTATGCACAACGTTTATGCACACAGTTTATACACAAACGTTATGTACAACATTTATGCACAAAGCTTATGGACAATGTTTATGCACAAAGTCTATGCAAAAATTTTATGCACAAAGATTATGCACAAAGTTTATGACAAAAGTTTATTCACAACGTTCTTGCACAACGTTTATGCACAACGTTTATGCACAAAGTTTATGCACAAAGTTTAGGCACAAATTGCATGCACAGAAATTATGCACAAAGTTTATGCACAAAGTTTATGCACAAAGTTTATGCACAACGTTTATGCACAAAGTGTATGCACAGAGTTTATGCACAAAGTTTATGCACAAAGTTTATGAACAAAGTTTATGCATAATGTTTATTCACAGCTTTTATGCACAAAGTTAATGCACAAAGTCTATGCACAAAGTTTATGTACAAAGCTTATGTACAAATGTTATGCACAAAGTTTAGGCACAAATTTTATGCACAAAGTTTACGGACAAGATTTATGTAGAACGTTTATGCACAAAGTTTATGCACAACGTTTATGCAGAAAGTTTATGCACAAAGTCTATGCACAGAGTTTATGCACAAAGTTCATCCACAAAATTTGTGCACAAAGTTTATGCACAACGTTTACGCACAAAGTTTATGCACAAACTTTATGCAAACGTTTATGCACAAAGTGTATGCACAAAATTTATGCACAAACTTTGTGCACAAAGTATATGAACAACTTTTATGCACAAAGTTTATGCACAAGATTTATGCACAAAGTTTATGCACAAAGTTTATGCAAAACATTTAGGCACAATGTTTATGCAAAAATTTCATGCATATAGTTTATGCAGAAAGGTTATGCACAAAGTTAATGCACAAAGTTTATCCACAACGTTTATGCACAAAGTTAAAGCATAAAGGTCATGCGCAAAGTTTATACACAAAATGTGTGCACAAAGTTTATGCACAACATTTACGCACAAAGTTTATGCACAACGTTTATGCACAAAGTTTATGCAGAAAGTTTATGCACAACATTTATGCACAACGTTTATGCGGAAAGTTCATGCAAAAACTTTATGCACAAAGTTAATGCACAACGTTTATGCACAAAGTATATGCACAAAGTTTATGTACAAAGTTTATGATCAACGTTTATGCTCAAAGTTTATGCACAAAGTTTATGCACACAGTTTATGCACAAAGTTTATGTGCAACGTTTATGCACATAGTTTATGCATAAAGACTATGCCCAACGTTTTTACAAAATGTTTATGCACAAAGTTTATGCAAACGTTTTATGCACAAAGTTTATACAAAACCTTTATGCACAAAGTATATGCACACTGCTTATGGACAATGTTTATGCACAAAGTTTATGCACAAATTTTATGCACAAAGTTTATGCACAAAGTTTATGCAGAATGTTTATTCACAACGTTTATGCACAAAGCTTATGCACAAAGTTTATGCACAACGTTTATGCACAGCGTTTATGCACAAAGTTAATGCACAAAGTTTTGTGCACACAGTTTAGGCACAACGTTTATGCAAAACGTTCATGCACAAAGGTTATGCACAAATTTTATGCACAAAGTTTATGCACATCATTTTGGCGGAACGTTTCTGCTGACGTTTATGCACAAAGTTTATGCACAAAGTTTATGCACAAGGTTTATGCACAAAGTTTATGCACAAAGTATATGCAAACGTTTATACACAAAGTGTATGCAGCAAATTTATGCACAAAGCTTATGCACAAAGTATATGAACAACGTTTATGCACAAAGTTTATGCACAAGGTTTATGCACAAAGTTTATGCACAAAGTTTATGCAAAACATTCAGGCACAATGTTTATGCAAAACGTTCATGCACATAGTTTATGCAGAAAGTTTATGCACAAAGTTAATACACAAAGTCTATCCAGAACGTTTATGCACAAAGTTAATGCACAAAGGTCATGCACAAAGTTGATACACAAATTTTGTGCCCAAAGTTTATGCACAACATTTACGCACAAAGTTTATGCACAACGTTTATGCACAAAGTTTATGCATAAAGTTTATGCACAACATTTATGCACAACGTTTATGCGGAAACTTCATGCACAAATGTTATGCACAAAGTTAATTCACAAAGTTTATGCACAAAGTATATGCACAAAGTTTATGCACAAAGTTTATGATCAACGTTTATGCACAAAGTTTATGCACAAAGTTTATGCACACAGTTTATGCATAAAGTTTATGCGCAACGTTTATGCACAAAGTTTATGCATGAAGATTATGCCCAATGTTTTTGCAAAATGTTTATGCACAAAGTTTATGCAAAATTTTTATGCACAAAGTTTACACAAAAACTTTATGCACAATGTATATGCACAAAGCTTATGGACAATGTTTATGCACAAAGCGTATGCACAAGTTTTATGCACAAGGTTTATGCACAAATTTAATGCAAAATGTTTCTTCACAACGTTTATGCACAAAGCTTATGCACAAAGTTCATGCACACAATTTATACACAATGTTTATGCACAAAGTTTAGGCACAATGTTTATGCACAAAGACTATGCACAAAGTCTATGGAGAATGTTTATGCACAAAGTTTATGCACAACGTTTATGCACAAAGTGTATGCACAAAATCTGTGCACAAAGTTTATGCACAAAGTTTCTAAACAAAGTTTATGCAAAATGTTTATGCACAACATTTATGCACAACGTTTTTGCATATCGTTTATGGACAAAGTTGATGCACAAAGCTTTTGCACAAAGTTTATGCAGAAAGTTTATGCACAGAACATACGCACAACATTTATGCACAAAGTGTATGCACCAAGTTTATGCACAGATTTTATGCACAGCGTTTATACACAAAGATTATGCACAAAGTTTATGCACAACCATTATGCACAAAGTGTATGCACAATTTTTATGCGCAAAGTTTATGCACAAAGTTTATGCACACAGTTTATGCACAAAGTCTATGCACAACGTTTATGCACAAAATTTATGCGAAAAGATTATTCTCCACGTTTATGCGTAAAGGTTGTGCATAACGTTTATGCACAAGGTTTAGGCACAAAGTATATGCACAAAGTTTATGCACAAAGTTTATGCACAATGTTTATGCAATGTTTATGCACAAAGTGTATGCACAAAGTCTATGCACAAAGTTTATGCACAAAGTTTATGCACAATGTTTGAGCACAGCATTTATGCACAAAGTTTATGCACAAAGTTCATGCACGACGTCTATGCACAAAGTTTATGCAAAACTTTTATGCACAAAGTTTATGCACAAATTTTATGCACAAAGTTCATGCACAAAGTTTATTTACAACGTTTATGCACAAAGTTTTTGCACAGATTTTATGCACAACGTTGATGCACAAAGTTTATGCACAACGTTTATGCACAAGAATTTTACACCAAGCTTATACACAACGTCTATGCACAGAGTGTATGCACAAAGTTTATGCACAACATCTATGCACAAAGTTTATACACAAAGTTTTTGAACAACGTTTATGCACAAAGTTTATGCACAAAGTTTTTACATATATATTATGCAGAACGTTTATGCAGAAAGGTTATGCACAAAGTTTATGCACAAAGTTTATGCACAATGTTTATGCACAAAGTGTATGCACAAAGTTTATGCACAATGTTTATGCAAAATGGTTATGCACAAAGTTTATGAACAATGTTTATTCACAATGTTTATGCACAAAGTTCATGCACAAAGTTCATGCACAAAGTTTATGCACAAATTTTATGCACAAATGTTATGTATAATGTTTATTGAAAAATTTATGCACAACGTTTATGCGCAAAGTTCAAGCACAAAGCTTATGCACAAATGTTATGCACAAAGTTTATGCACAATGTTTAGGCAAAACGTTTATGCACAAAGAGTATGCACAAAGTTTATGCAGAAAGTTTATGCGCTACGTTTTTGCACAAAGTTTATGCAGAAAAACAATGCACAAAGTTTATGCACAAAGTATATGAACAAAGTTCATGCACAAAATTTATGCACGAGGTTTATGCACAACGTTCATGCACAAAGTTTATGCAAAACGTTTATGCACAACGTTTATGCACAAAGTTAATGCACAATGTTTTTGCACACAGTTTTGCCACGACGTTTATGCAAAACGTTTATGCACAACGGTTATGCACAAATTTTATCCACAAAGTTTATGCACAACATTTTTGCAGAACGTTTCTGCTAACGTTTATGGACAAAGTTTATGCACAAAGTTTATGCACAAAGTTTATGCACAAGGTTTATGCACAAAGTTCATGCACAAAGTTTATGCACAAAGTTTATGCACAAAGTTAATGCACAATGTTTATGCACAAAGTTTATGCACAGGGTTTATGCACAAAGGTTATGCACAACATTTTTGCACAAAAGGTATGCACAAAGTTTATGCACAAGTTTTATGTACAACGTTTATGCACAAATTTTTTGCACAAGGTTTCTGAAAAACGTTTATGCACAAGTTTTATGCACCAAGTTTATGGACAACGTTTAAGCACAACGTTTATGCACAGAGTTTTTGCACAAGGTTTATGCACAATGTTTATGCACAAAGTTTATGCACAACATTTATGCACAATGTGTATGCACAAAGTTTATGCACAAAGTTCTTGCACAAAGGTTTTGCACAAAGGTTATGCATAACGTTTATGCACAGAGTTTTCGCATACAGATTATGCACAACGGTTATGCACAACGTTTATGGACAATGTTTATGCAGAAACGTTTATGCATAAGGTTTAGGCACAAAGTTTATGCACATAGTTTGTGCACAAGGTTTGTGCACAGAGTTTATACACAAAGTTATTTCACAAATTTTATGCACAAAAGGCATGCACAAACTTTATGCACATAGTTTACGCACAAAGTTTATGCACAATGTGTATGCAAAACGTTTATGCACAACGTTTATGCACAAAGTTTTTACACAAAGTTTATGCACAACATTTATGCACAAAGTGTATGCACAAAGTTAATGCACAAAGTTCATGCACAAAGTTTATGCACAAAGTTTATGAACAATGTTTATGCACAAGGTTTATGCACAACGTTTATGCACAAAGTTTATGCACAAAGTTTATGCACAAAGTTTATGCACAAAGTTTATGCACAGAGTTTATTCACAAAGTTTATGCACAATGTTTATGCACAAAGTTTAAGATGAACGTTAATGCACAAAGTTTATGCACAAACTTTATGCAGAACGTTTATGCACAAAGTTGATGCACAAATTTTATGCACAACGTTTATGCACAAACTTTATGCACAAAGTTCATGCACAAAGTTCATGCACAAAGTTTATGCACAAAGTTTATGCACAATGTTTATGCACAAAGTTTATGCAGAAATGTTATGCACAACGTTTGTGCACAAAGTTTATGAACAACGTTCGTGCACAAAGTTTATGCACAAAGTTTATGCACAAAGCTTATGCACAATGTTAGTGTATAATGATTATTCACAACATTTATGCACAAATGTTATGCAAAACGTGTATGCACAAAGTTTATGCACAAAGTTTATGCACAAAGATAATGCAGAATGTTTTTGCACACAGTTAATGCACAACGTTTATGCACAAAGTTTATGCACAAATTTTATTCACAAATTGTCTGCACAACTTTTGTGCACAAAGGTTTTACAGAACGTTTATGCATATCATGCATGCACAAAGTTTATGCACAAAGTTTATGCACAAAGTTTATGCACAAATTTTATGCACAACATTTATGCACAAAGGTTTTGCACAAAGCTTATGCACAACGTTTATGCACACAGTGTATGCACAGAGTTTATGCACAAAGTTTATACACAAAGTTTATGCACAAAGCTTATGCACAAAGTTTATGAACAACATGTATGCACAAATTTTATGCACAAAGTTCATGCAGACCGTTAAAACACAAAGTTTATGCACAAAGTTTATGCACAAAGTTTATGCACAAGATTTAGGCACAAAGTTCATGCACAAAGTTTATGCACAGAGTTTATGCACAAATTGTATGCACAAATGTTATGCACAAATTGTATACACAAAGTTGATGCACAAAGTTCTTGCACAGGGTTTATGCACAAATTTTATGCATAACTTTTATGCACAAAGGTTTTGCACAATGTTTATGCACAAAGTTTATGCACAAGGTTAATGCACAAAGCTTATGCACAAATTTTATGCACAATGTTTATGCAAAACGTTTATGCACAAAGTTTTGGCACAAAGATTATGCACAAAGTTTATTCACGACGTTTATGCACAAAGTTTATGCACAAAGATTATGCAGAACATAATGCACAAAAATTGTGCACAAAGCTTATGCACAATGTTTACGCACAAAGTTCATGCATAAAGTTTATGCACAAAGTTTATCCAGAAAGTTTATGCACAACGTTTATGAACAAAGCTCATGCAGAACGTTTATGCACAGACTTTATGCACAAAGTTTATGCACAATGCTTTTTCACCAAGTTTATGCACAACTTTTATGCACAAAGTGTATGCACAAAGTTGATGCACAGTGTTTATGCACAAAGTTTATGCACAACATTTATGCACACATTTCATGAACAACATTTATGCACAAAGTTCATGCACAAAGTTTATGCAAAGAGTTTATGCACAAAGTTTATGCACAACATTTATGCACAAAGTTTATGCACATAGTTTATGCACAATGTTTATGCAGAAAGTTTATGCAGAACGTTTATGCACAAGGTTTATGCACAAAGTTTAGGCACAACGTTTTTGCACATAGTTTATGCACAATGTTTATGCAGAAAGTTTATGCAATAAGTTTATGCACAAGGTTTATGCACAAACTTTATGCACAAAGTTTATGCACAAAGATAATGCACAAAGTTTATGCACAAAGTTTATGCACAAAGTTTATGCACAAAGTTTATGCAGCGAGTTTATGCACAAAGGTTTCGCACAAAGTTTATGCAAAAAGTACACGGAGAAAGTTTATGCACAAAGTTTGTGCACTAAGTTTATGCAGAACGTTTATGCACACATTTTATGCACAAAGGCACGCAGAACGTTTATGCAAAAAAATTGTGCACAAAGTTTATGCACAACATTTACAAACAAAGCTTATGCAAAAAATTTATGCGCAAAGTTTATGCAAAACATTTATGCACAACATTTATGCTCAAAGTTCATGCAGAAAGTTTATGTACAGGCTTTATGCACAAAGTTTATGCTCAACGTTTATGCACAAAGTTTATGCACAAAGGTTATGCACAATGTTTATCCACAAAAAATTATGCGCAAAGTTTCTGCACAAAGTTTACGCACAAAGTTTATGTGCAAAGTTTATGCACAACGTTTATGCACAAAGATCATGCATAAAGTTTATGCACAACGTTTATGCACAAAGTTTTTGCACATAGTTTATGCACAACGTTTATGCAGAAAGTTTCTGCACAAAGGTTATGCACAAGGTTTATGAACAAAGTTTGTGCACAAAGTTTATGCAGAAAGTTTATTCACAAAGTTTATGCACTATGTTTATGCACAACGTTTATGCACAAAGTTAATGCACAAAGTTTGTGCACAAAGTTAATGCACACAGTTTATTCACAAATCTTATGCACAAACTTTATGCACAATGTTTTTGCATAAAGTTTATGCACAAAGTTTATGCACAAAGTGTATGCACAACGTGTATGCAAAACGTTTATGCACAAAGGTTATGCAAAACGATTGTGCACAAAGTTTATGCACAAAGTTATGCACCAAGTTTATGCACAACATTTATGCACAAAGTTATGCACAAAGTTTATGCACACAGTTTATCCACAACGTTTATGCAAAACTTTTATGCACAAAGTTTATGCACAAAGCTTATGCACAAAGTTTATGCACAGCGTTTACGCACAAAGTTTATGCACAAAGTTTATGTACAAAGTCTAGGCACAACGTTTATGCACAACATTTATGGAGAACATTTATAAACAACATGTACGCACAAGATTTATTCAGAAATTATATGCACAAACATTATGCACAACGTTTATGCACAACGTTTATGCACGAAGTTTATGCATAATGTTTATGCACAACGTTTATGCACAAGGTTTATGCACAAAGTTTATGGATAAAGTTTTGGCACAAAGTTTATGCACAAAGTTTATGCACAAAGTTTATGTATTACGTTCATGCACAAAGTTTATGCACAAAGTTTATTCAGAACGTTTTTTAACAAAACTTGTGCACAAACTTTATGCACAATGTTTACGCACAAAGTTTATGCGTAACGTTTATGCACAAAGTTTATGCAGAAAGTTCATGCACAATTTTTATGAACAAAGTCCATGCAGAACATGTATGCACAATCTTTATGCACAAACTTTATGCACAAAGTTTATGCACAAAGTTTATTTACAAAGTGTATGCACAAAGTTTATGCACAAAGATTATGCACAAAGTTTATGCACAACGTTTATGCACAAAGTGTATGAACAATGTTTATGCACAAAGTTTATGCACAAAGTTTATGCACAATGTTTATGCAGAAACTTTATGCACAAAGTTTTTGCACAAATTTTATACACAAAGTTTATGCACAAAGTTTATGCACAATGTTTATGCACAAAGTTTATGCATAAAATGTATGCACAAAGTTTATGCACGAAGTTTATGCACAAAGTTTATGCACAAAATTCATGCACAAAGTTTATGCACAAAGTTTATGCACAACGTTTATACAGAACGTTTATGCACAAAGTTTATGCACAAAGTTTATGCATAAAGTTTATGCACAAAATTTATGCGCAAAGGTTATTCACAAACGTTATGCACAAAGTTTATGCACAAATTTTATGCCCAAAGATTATGCACGACATTTATGCACACCGTTTGTGCACAAACTTTATGCAAAAACGTTTATGCACAAGGATTATGCACAAGGTTTATGCACAAAGGTTTTGCACATAGCTTATGCACAACGTCTATGCACAAATTTTATGCACAAAGTTTATGCACAAAGTTTATGCACAATGTTTATGCACAACTTTTATGCACAACGTTTATGCACAAAGTTTTTGCACATAGTTTCTGCACAACGTTTATGCAGAACGTTCATGCACAAGGTTTATGCACAAATGTTTTGCACAATGTTTATGCACAAAGTTTATGGACAAAGTTTATGCACAAAGTTTATGCACAAAGTTTATGCACAAAGTTTATGCACAAAGTTTATGCACAAAGTTTATGCACAATGTTTATGGAAAAGGTTTAGTCACAAAGTTTATGCACAAAGTTTATGCACAAAGTTTATGCATAAAGTTTATGCACAAAAATTATCCACAAAGTAAATGCACAACGTGTATGCAAAACTTTTATGCACAAAGTTTATGCAAAACGTTTGTGCACAAAGTTTATGCACAAAGGTTATGCACAAAGTTTTGCACAACGTTTATGCACAAGGTTTATGCACAACGTTTACACACAGAGCTTATGCACAAAGTTTATGCACAAAGTTTATGCACAAAGTTTATGCACAACGTTTATGCACAATGTTTGTGCATAACGTTTATGCACAATTTTTATGCACAAATTGTATGCACAAAGTTTATGCACAAAGTTCATGCACAAACGTTATGCACAAAGGTTTTGCACATAGTTTATGCACGTCGTTTATGCACAGAGTTTATGTACACAGTTTATGCACAAAGTTTATGCAGAAGGTTTACACACAAAGTTTATGCACAGAGTTTATGCCCAAAGTTTATGCACAAAGTCTATGCACAAATTTTATGCACAAAGTCTATGCACAAAGTTTAAGCACAAAGTTTATGCACAAAGTTTATGCATAACGTTTATGCATAACGTTTAGTCAGAAATTTATGCACAAAGTTTATGCACAAAGTCTATGCACAAAGTTTAAGCACAAAGTTTATGCACAAAGTTTATGCATAACGTTTATGCACTAAGCGTATGCACAAAGTTTAAGCACAAGTTTATGCACAAAATCTATGCACAAAGTTTATGCACAATGTTAATGCACAGAGTTCTTGCACAACGTTAATGCACAATGTTCATGCACAACGTTCATGCACAAATTCTATGCATTACGTTTATGCACAAGGTTTATGCACAAGGTTTATGCACAAAGCTTTAGCACAAAGGTTTGCACAATGTTTCTGTACAACATTTATGCACAAAGTTTATGCACAAATTTTATGCACAACGTTTATGCACAAATTGTATGCAGAACGTTTAGGCACAAGTTTATGCACAACGTTTATGCACAAAGCTTATGGTCAACGTTTATGCACAAAGTTTTTGCACAGAGTTTATGCACAAAGTTTATGCACATCATTTATGCACAATGTTTTTGCACAAAGTTTATGCACAACGTTTATGCACAGAGTTTATGCACAAATGTTTTGCACAAAGTGTATCCACGAGGTTTATGAACAAAGTTTATGCACAGAGTTTATGCACAAAGTTTATGCACAAAGTCTATGCACAAAGTTTATGCACAAAGGTTATGCACAAATTTTATGCACAAAGTTTATGCACAAAGTCTATGCACAAAGTCTATGCACAAAGTTTATGCACAAAGTTTATGCACAAAGTCTATGCACAAAGTTTATGCACAACATTTATGCACAAAGTCTATGCAAAACGTTTATGCACAAAGTTTATGCACAAGGTTTATGCACAAGGTTCATGCACAAAGTTTATTCACAAAGTTTATGCACAACGTTTATGCACAAAGTTTATGTACAACGTTTATGCACAACGTTTATGCTCAAAGTTTATGCACAACGTTTATGCACAAAGTGTATGCACAAAGTTTAAGCACACGTTTATGCACTAAGTTTATGCACAAAGTCTATGCACAACCTTTATGCACAAAGCTTATGCACAAGGTTTATGCACAAGGTTTATGCACAAAGTTTATGCAGAACGTTTATGCACAAAGTTTATGTACAATGTTCATGCACAATATTATGCACAAAGTTTATGCACAATGTTTATGCACAAAGTGTATGCACAAGGGTTTTTCACAAAATGTATGAACAAAGTTTATGCACAACGTTTATGCACAAAGTTTATGAACAATGTTTATGCACAAAGTTTATGCATTAAGTTTATGCACAAAGTTTATGCAGAACGTTTATGCACAAAGTTTATGCACAACGTTATGCGCAACTTTTATGCACAACGTTTATGCACAACATTTATGCCAAACGTTTATGCACAAATTGTATGCACAAATTTTAAGCACAAAGTTTATGCACAAACTTTATGCACAAAGGTTTTGCACAAAGTTTATGCACAACGTTTATGCACACAGTTTATGCACAAGGTTTATGGACAAAGTTTATGAACAGAGTTTATGCACAGAGTTTATGCACAACGTCTATGCACAAAGTTAATGCACAACGTTTATGCACAAAATTTATGCACAACGTTTATGCACAAAGATTATGCACAAAGTTTATGCACAATGTTTATGCACAAAGTGTATGCACAAAATTTAAGCACAAGTTTATGCACAAAGTCTATGCACAAAGTTTATGCACAATGTTTATGCACAAAGCTTTTGCACAAAGTTTATGCATAAAGTTTATAAACAAAGTTTATGCACAATTTTTATGCACAATGTTTATGCACAAGGGTTATGCACAAGGTTTATGCAGAAAGTTTATGCACAAAGTTTTTGCACAAAGGTTTTGCACAAAGTTTATGTTCAACATTTATGGAAAACGTTAATGCACAGATTTTATGCACAACGTGTATGCACAAAGTGTATGCACAAAGGTTAGGCACAAGTTTATGCACAAAGTTTATGCACAGCGTTTATGCACAACGTTTATGCACAAAGGTTTTGCACAAAGTTGATCCAAAACGTTTATGCACAAAGTTTATGCACAAAGTTTATGCACAAAGTTTATGCACAACATTTATGCACGACGTTTTTGCACAAAGTGTATGCACAACGTTTATGCACAGAGTTTATGCACAAAGTATATGCAAAACGTTTATGCACAAGGTTTATGAGCAAAGTTTATCCACAGAGTTTATGCATGAAGTTCATGCACAAAGTCTATGCACATAGTTTATGCACAAAGTTTATGCACAAAGTTTATGCACAACGTTCATGCACAAATTCTATGCACAATGTTTATGCACAAAGTGTATGCACAAAGTTTTAGCAGAAACGCATGCACAAAGACTATGCACAGAGTTTATGCACAATGTTTATGCACAAAGTTTTTGCACAAAGTTTATGCACAACGTTTATGCAAAACGTTTATGCACAACTCTTATGCACAGTGTTTATGCACAACGTCATGCATAAAACTTATGCACAAAGTCCATGCACAACATTTATGCACAAATTGTATGCACAAAGTTTACGCACATAGTTTATGCACAAAGTTTATGCACAACATTTATGCACAATGTTTTTGCACAAAGTTTATGCAAAACATTTATGCACAGAGTTTATGCAGAAAGTTTATGCACAAAGTTTATGCAAAAGGTTTATGAACAACGTTCATGCACAGAGTTAATGCACAAAGTTCATGCACAAAGTCTATGCACAAATGTTATGCACAAAGTGTATGCACAAAGTTTATGCACAAAGTTTATGCACAAAGTTTATGCACAAATTGTATGCACAAAGTTTAAGCACAAGTTTATGCACAAAGTCTATTCACAAAGTTTATGCACAACGTTTATGCACAAAGTTTACGCACAAAGCTTTTGCACAAGGTTTATGCACAAGGTTTATGCAGAACGTTTATGCACAAAGTCTATGCACATTTTTTTTGCACAAAGTTTATGTACAACATTTATGCACAAAGTTAATGCGCAAATTGTATGCACAGCGTTTATGCACAAGGTTTATGCACAATGATTATGCACAAAAAATATGCACAAAGCTTATGCACAAAGTATATGTACAATGTTTATGCACAAAGTTTATGCACAAAGTTTATGCACAAAGTTGATGCACAAAGTTCATGCACAACGTTTATGCACAACGTTTACGCACAAAGTTCACGCACAAAGTTTATGCACAAGGTTTATGCACAAAGTTCAGGCACAAAGTATTTGCACAACGTCTATGCAGAAAGTTTATGCACAACATTTATGCACTAAGTTTATGCAGAACGTTTATGCACAAACTTCATGCACAAAGTTAATGCACAACGTTTATGCACAAAGTTTATGCACGAAGTTTATGCACAATGTTTATGCATAATGTTTATGCAAAACATTTATGAACAACATTTATTCACAACGTTTATGCACATGTTTTATGCACAAAGTTTATGCAGAACGTTTTTGCACAAAGTTTATGCACAAAGTTTATGCACAACGTTAGGCACAAAGTTTATGCACAAAGTTTATGCAAAACGTTTATGCACAAAATGCATGCACAAAGTTTATGCACATATTTTATGCACAAAGTTTATGCACAACATTTATGCACAAAGTGTTTGCAAAACGTTCATGCAAAACATTTATGCACAGGGTTTATGCACAAGGTTTATGCACAAAGTTTATGCACAATGTTTATGAAAAATGTTTATGCACAGAGTTTATGAACAAAGTTTATGCACAAAGTCTATGCATAAAGTTTATGCACACAGCGTACGCACAACGTTTATGCACAATGTTTATGCACAAAGTTTATGCACAGCGTTAATGCACAACAGTTTCTCACAAAGTTTATGCACAACGTTTATGCACAAACTTCATGCACAAAGTTTATGCACAACGTTTATGCATATCATGTATGCACAAATCTTATGCAAAACGTTTATGCATAAACTTTATGCACACATTTTTTGCACAACGTTTATGCAAAAAGTATATGTACAACGTTTATGCACAAAGTTTATGCACCAAGTTTATGCACAATGTTTATGCAAGAAGTTTATGCAAAACACTTATGCACAAACATTATGCACAAACGTTATGCACAAGGTTTTGGCACAAAGTTTATGCACAAATGTTATGCATAAAGTTTATGCACAAAGCTTATGCACAAAGCTTATGCACAAATTTTTTGCACAAAGATTATTCATAACATCTATGCACAAAATTTGTCCACAAAGCTTATGAACTACGTTTATGCACAAAGTTTATGCATAAAGTTTATGCACAATGTTAATCCAGAAAGTAAATGCACAACGTTAATGAACAAAGTTCATGCAGAACGTTTATGCACGAGCTTTATGCACAAAGTTTATGCACAACATTTATGCACAAAGTTTATGCACATTGTTTATGCACAAAGTGTATGCACAATGTTTATGCACAAAGTTAATGCACAAAGTTTATGCACAAAGTTGATGCACGACGTTTATGCACAAAGTTTATGCACGACGTTTATGAACAAAGTTTTTGCACAAAGTTTATACACAACGTTTGTGCACAAAGTTTATGCACAAATTGTATGCACAACTTTCATGCACAAAGTTTTTGCACATAATTTATGCACAACGTTTCTGCAGAACGTTTATGCAAAACGTTTATGCACAAGGTTTATGCACAAGGTTTATGCACAAAGTTTATGCACAAAGTTTATGCACAAAGGTTATGCACAAAGTTTCTGCACAACGTCTATGCACATAGTAAATGCACCGAATTTATGCACAAAGTTTATGCACAAAGTTCATGGAGAGAGTTTATGCACAAAGTTTGTGCAAAACGTTTATGCAGAATGTTTATGCACACATTTTATGCACAAAGGCTACGCAGAACGTTTCTGCACAAAATTTGTGAACAAAGTTTATGCACAACGTTTACAAACAAACTTTATGTACAAACGTTATGCACAAAGTTTATGCAAAAACGTTATGCAAAACGTTTATGCACAAAGTTCATGAAGAACGTTTCTGTACAGACTTCATGCACAAAGTTTGTGGACAACGTTTATGCACAAAGTTTAGGCACAAAGTTTATGCACAAAGTTTATGCACAAGGTTTATGCACAAATGTTATGCACAAAATGTATGCACAATGTTTACGCACAAAGTTTATGCACAAAGTTTTTGCACAAATTTTATTCACAAAGGTTATGCACAAAGTTTGTGCACAAAGTTTATGTACAACGTTTATGCACAAAGTTTATGCACAAAGGTTATGCACGAAGTGTATGCACAAAGTGTATGCACAGAGTTTATGCACAAAGTTTATGCACAAAGTTTATGCAGAACATTTATGCACAAAACGTGTGCACAAAGCTTATGCACAACGTTTACGCAAAAGGTTTGTGCATAAAGTTTATGAAAAAACATTATCTAGAAAGTTTATGCACAACGTTTATGAACAAAGTTCATGCAGTATGTTTATGCACAAACTAAATGCACAATGTTTCTGCACAAAGTTTATGCAAAAAGTCTATGTACAACGTTTATGCACAAAGTTTATGCAAATTGTTTATGCACAAACTTTATGCACAACGTTTGTGCACAAAGTTTTGGCACAAAGTTTATGCACAAAGTTTATGCACAAAGTTTTTGCACAAAGCTTATGCAAAATGTTTATGCACAAAGTATATGCACAAGGTTTATGCACAGAGTTTATGCAGAACATTTATGCACAAAACGTGTCCACAAAGCTTATGCACTACGTTTACGCACAAAGTCTATGCATAAAGTTTATCCAGAAAGTTTATGCACAACGTTTATGAACAAAGTTCATGCAGAACGTTCATGCACAAAGTTTATGCACATGGTTTATGCACAAAGTGTATAAGAAAACATTTGTGCACAAAGTTTATGAACAAAGTATAAGCACAAAGTTTATGCATGACATTTATGCGCAAAGTTTATGCACAAAGTTTATGCACAACGTTTATGCACAAATGTTTTGCACAAAGTTTATACCCAAAGTTTGTGCACAAAGTTTATGCACAAAGTTTATGCACAACTTTTTTGCACAAATGTTTTGCACATAGTTTATGCACAACGTTTCTGCAGAACTCTTATGCAGAAAGTTTATGCACAAGGTTTATGCAAAAGTTAATGCACAAAGTTTATGAACAAAGTTTATTCCCAAAGGTTATGCACAAGGTTTATGCACAAAGGTTATGCACAAAGTTTCTGCACAACGTCTATGCACAAAGTTTATGCACCGACTTTATGCACAAAGTTCATGGAGAAAATTTATGCACAAAGTGTATGCACAAAGTATATGCAGAACATTTATGCACAAATTTTACGCACAAAGGCTACGCAGAACGTTTCTGTACAAAACTTGTCCACAAAGTTTATGCACAACGTTTACGAACAAACTTTATGCACAAAGTTTATGCAAAACTTTTATGCACAACGTTTATGCACAAAGTTCATGCAAAACGTTTATGTACAGACTTTATGCACAAAGTTTATGCACAAAGTTTATGCACAAAGTTTAGGCACAACGTTTATGCACAATGTTTATTCACGAAGTTTATGCACAAGGTTTATGCACAAATGTTATGCACAAAATGTATGCACAATATTTATGCACAAAGTTTATGCACAAAGGTTATGCACAACGTTTTTGCACAAAGTTTATGAACAACTTTTATGCACAAAGTTTATGCACAAAGTTTATGCACAAAGTTTATGCACAAAGTTTATGCACAAAGTTTATGCAAAACGTTTATGCACAAAGTTTATGCAGAACATTTATTCACAATATTTGTGCACAAAGCTTATGCACAAAGTTTATGCATTAAGTTTATGCACAAAGTTTATCTAGAAATTTTATGCACAACGTTTATGAACAAAGTTCATGCACAACGTTTATGCACAAACGTTAGGTACAAAGTTTATGCACAACGTTCATGCACAAAATTTATGCACGACGTTTATGCACAAAGTGTATGCACAAAGCTTATGCACATTGTTTATGCACAAAGGTTATGCAAAACGTTAATGCAAAATGTTTATGCACGACGTTTATGCACAAAGTGTATGCACAAAGTTTATGCACAAATTTCATGCACAATGTATATGCACAACGTTTTTGCACAAAGTTTATACACAAAGTTTATGAACAACGTTTATGCTCAAAGTTCTTGTACATAGTTTATGCACAATGTTTATGCAGAAAGTTTATGCAGAAAGTTTATGCACAAGGTTTATGCACAAAGTTTATGCACAACGTTTATGCACAAATTTTATGCACCGACTTTATGCACCAACAAAGATTATTCACAAAGTTTATGCACAAAGTTCATGGAGAAAGGTCATGCACAAAGTTTATGCAGAACTCTTATGCATAAAGTTTATGGACAAATGCTACGCAGACGTTTCTGCACAAACTTTGTGCACAAAGTTTATGCACAACGTTTAGGAACAAAGTTTATGCACAACGATTATGCACAAAGTTTATGCAAAAAGTTTATGCACAGCGTTTATCCACAAAGTTTAGGCACGAAGTTTATGCACAAAGTTTATGCACATGGTTTATGCACAAATGTTATGCACAAAATGTATGCAAAACGTTTATGCACAAAGTTTATGCACAAAGTTTATGCACAAAGTTTATGCACAAAGTTTATGGACAAAGTCTATGCACAAAGTTTATGCACAAAGTTTATGTACAAAGTTTATGCACAACATTTATGCACAATGTTCATTCACAAAGCTTATGCACAGAGTTTATGCACAACTTTTATGCACAAAGTTTATGCATAAAGTTTATGGACAATGTTTATGCAATAAATGTATGCACAACGTGTATGCAAAATCTTTATGCACAATTGTTAGGCAAAATGTCTGTGCACAAAGATTTTGCACAAAGTTTATGCACAAAGTCATGCACAAAGTTTATTCACAACATTTATGCAGAAAAATATGCAAAAGGTGTATGCACAACGTTTATGCACACAGTTTATGCACAATGTTTACGCAAAACGTTTATGCACAAAGTTTATGCACAAAGTTGATGCACAAAGTTTATGTACAGATTTAACACACAAAGTTTATGCAGAAAGTTTATGCACAAAGTTTATGAACAACGTTTATGCACAAAGTGTATGCACAAAATATATGCACAGAGTTTATGCAGAATGTTTATGCACAAAGTTTATGCACAACGTTTATGCACAACATTGATGCACAAAGTTCATGCACATAGTTTATGCACCAAGTTGATGCACAAAGTTTATGCAGAACGTTTATGCACAAAGTTTACGCACACTGTTTATGCAAAAATTCTATGCACAAAGTTTATGCATAAAGTGTATGCACAAAGTTTATGCACAAAAATGATGCACAAAATGTATGCACAAAGTTTATGCACAAAGTTTAGGAACAACGTTTATGCACAAAGTTTATGCACAAAGTTTATGCACAAAAGTTATGCAAAACGTTTATGCACAAAGTTTATGCACAAAGTTTATGCACAACGTGTATGCAATACGTTTATGCCCAAAGTTAATGCAGAATATTTGTGCACAAAGTTTCTGCACCAAGTTCATGCACAAAGGTATGCTCAAAGTTAATGCACAACATATATGCAGAATGTCATGCACTAAGTTTATGCACAACGTTTATGCACAAAGTTTATGCAAAACGTTTGAGCACAACAATTATGCACAAATTTCATGCACAAACGTTATACACAAAGTTGATGCACAACTCTTATGCACAAACATTTTGCACGAAGTTTCTGCACAACGTTTTTGCACAAAGTTAATGCACAAGGTTTATGCACAAAGTTTATGCACAAATGTTTTGCACAAAGTTAGTCCACAACGTTTATGCACAAGTTTTATGTAAAAAGTGTATGCACAAAGTTTATGCAGAAAGTTTATGCACAAAGTTTATGAACAACGTTTATGCACAACACTTATGCACAAAGTTTTTGCACAAAGTTTATGCACAAGGTTTATGCACAAAGTTTATGCACAAAGATTATGCACAAACACTATGCACAAAGTTTATGCACAAATTTTATGTACAATGTTTATGCACAAAGTTTATGCAGAATGTTTATGCACAAAGTTTATGCACAAAGTTTGTGCACAACATTTATGCACAAAGTTCATGCACAAAGTTTATCCACAAGGTTTCTGCAGAATGTTTATGCACAAAGTTTATGCACAAAGCTTATGCACAAAGTTTATGTACAAAGTTTATGCACAACATTTATGCACAAAGTTTGTGCACAAAGTTTATGCACAACGTTTATGCACAACGTTTATGCCAAACGTTTATTGACAACGTTTATGCACAAAGTTTCTGCACCAAGTTTATGTACAAAAGTTATGCACAACGTTTATGCATAAGTTTAATGCACAACGTTTATGCACAAAGGTTCTGCACAAAGTTTAATGCACAAAGTTTATGCACAAATTTTATGCACAACATTTCTGCACAACTTATAGGCACATTATGTATGCACAAAGTCTATGCACAAAGTTTATGCACAAAGTTTATGCACAAATATTTTGCAAAAAGGTTATGCACAACGTTTATGCACAAAGTTTTATACACAAAGTTTATGCACAAAGTTTATGAACAACGTTTATGCACAAAGTTTATGCACAAAGTTTATGCACAAAGTTTATGCACAACGTTTATGCACGCAATTAATGCACAAAGCTTATGCACAAAGTTTATGCAGAACGTTCATTCACATAATTTGTGCACAAAGTTTGTGCACAAGGTTTATGCAGAAAGTTTATGCACAAAGTTAATGCACAAAGTGTATGCACAAAGTTCATGCAGAATGTTTATGCACGAAGTTTATGGACAAAGGTTATGCACAAAGTTTATGCACAATGTTTATGCACAAAGTGTATGCACAAAGTTTATGCACAAGGGTTATGCACAAGGTTTATGCACAAATGTTAGGCACAAAGATTATGCAGAAAGTTTGTACACAAAGGTTATGCACAAAGTTTATGCACAACGTTTATGCACAAAGTTTATGCACAAAGTTTATGCACAAAGTTTAAGCACAAAGTTTATGCACAAAGCTTATGCACAATGTTCATGCACAAAGTTATGCACAAAGGTTATGCAGAACGTTTATGCACAAAGCTTATGCACAACGTTTATGCACAAAGTTTATGCAGAAAGTTTATGCACAAAGTTCATGCACAAAGTTTGTGCACAAAGTTTATGCACAAAGTTTATGCAGAACGTTCATGCACAAATGTTATGCAGAAAGTTAATGCGAAATGTTTATGCACAACGTTTATGCACAAAGTTTACACACAAAGTTTATGCAGAACCTTTACGCATAAAGTTTTTGAACAAAATTTCTGCACAAGGTATTTGCACAAAGGTGCACAAATTTTATGCACAAGGTTTATGCACAATGTTTATGCACAAAGGTTATGCACAAAGCTTATGCACAAAGTGTATGCACAAAGGTTATGCACAATGTTTATGCACAAAGTTTTTGCACAAAGTTTCTGCACAACGTTTATGCACAAACATTATGCACAAGGTTTATGCACATCATTTATGCACAAATTATTTGCACAAAGTTTGTGCACAACATTAATGCACAAAGTTTATGTACAAAGTTTATGCCAAACGCTTTCGCACAAAGTTCATGCACAAACTTTATGCACAAAGTTTTTGCACAACGTTTATGCACAAAGTTTTTTCAGAAAGTTTATGCACAAGGTTTATGCACAAAGATTATGGACAAATTTTATGCACAAAGTTTATGCACAAATTTTATGCACAATGTTTATGCACAAAGTTTATGCACAAAGGTTTTGCACAATATTTATGCACAAAGTTTATGCACAAAGTTTAACCACAAGGTGTTTGCAAAATGTTTGTGCACAAAGTTTATGAACAACGTTTATGCTTAAAGTGTATGCACAAAGTTTATGCACAAAGTTTATGCAAAAAAAATTTGCACAACATTTATGCACAAAGCTTATGCACAACGTTTATGCACAAAGTTTATGCACAACGTTTATGCCCAAAGTTATTGCACAAAGTTTATGCACAACGTTTATGCACGAAGTTTATGCACAAAGTTAATGCAAAATGTTTATGCACAAGGTTTATGCACAAAGTTCATGCACAAAGTAATGCACAAATGTTTTGCACAACATTTCTGCACAATGTTATGCAAAAAGTTTATGCACAAAGCTTATGCACAAAGCTTATGCACAAAAGTTATGCACAATGTTTATGCACAAAGTTTATGCTATAAGTTTATGTACAAAAGTTATGCACAACAGTTATGCAAAAAGTTAATGCACAACGTTTATGCACAAAGGTTATGCACAAAGGTTATGAACAAATTTTATGCACAACGTTTATGCACAACTTTAAGGCACAATGTTTATGCACAAAGTCTATGAACAAAGTTTATGCACAAAGTTTATGCACAAATGTGATGCATAAAGTTTATGCACAACGATTATGCACAAAGTTGTATGCAAAAACTTTATGCACAAAGTTCACGAACAACGTTTATGCAGAAAAGTTTATGCACAAAGTTTATGCACAAAGTTTTATGCACAATTTTTATGCACAAAGTTTATGAACAACGTTTATGCAAAACGTTTATGCACGAAGACTATGCACAAAGTTTATGCACAAAGTTGATGCAGAACATTTATGCACAAGGTTTATGCATAAAGTTTATGCACAACGTTTATGCACAACGTTTATGCACAACGTTAATGCACAAATTTTATGCACAAAGTTTATGCACAAGGTTTTGCACAACGTTTATGCACAAACTTTATGCACAAAGTTTATGCAAAACGTTTATGCACAAAGTTCATGCACAAAGTTTATGCACAAAGGTTTTGCACAAAGTTTCTGCACAACGTTTATGCACAAAGCTTATGCACAAGGTTTATGCACAACATTTATGCACAAATTTCTTGCACTAAGTTTGTGCAAAACATTTATGCACAAAGTTCATGTACAAAGGTTATGCACAAAGTTAATGCACAATGTTTGTGCACAAAGTTTATGCAAAATGATTATGCACAACGTTTATGCACAAGGTTTTTGCACAAAGTATATGCACAAGGTTTATGCACAACTCTTATGCACAAAGATTATGCACAAAGTTTATACACAAAGGTTATGCACAAATTTTATGAACAAAGTTTATGCACAAAGTTTATGCACAAAGTTTATGCACAAAGTTTATGCACAAAGTTTATGCAGAAAGTTTATGCACAAAGTTTATGCACAACGTTCATGCACAGAGTTATGCACAAAATGTATGCAAAACGTTTATGCACAAAGCTTATGCAGAACGTTTTTGCACAAAGTGTATGCACAAAGTTCATTCACAAAGTTTATGCACAAAGTTTATGCACAAAGTTTATGCCCAACGTTTATGCAAAAAGTTAATGCACAAAGTTTCTGCACAACATTTATGCACAAAGTTTATCCACAAAGTTAATCCACAAGGTTTGTGCACAAAGTTTATGCACACAGGTTATGCACAAAGATTATGCGCAAAGTTTATGCCCAGCGTTTATGCACAAAGTTTATGCACAAAGTTCATGCACAACATTTATGCACAGATGTTATGCACAAAGTTTATGCACAACGTTTATGCACAAAGTTTATGCACAATGTTTATGCAAAATATTTATGCACAAAGTTTATGCATAAAGTTATGCACAACGTTTATGCACAAATTTTATGCACAAAGTTTATGCACAAAGTTTATGCACAAAGTTTATGCAGAAAGTTTATGCACAATATGTTTCACAAAGTTTATGCACAAACTTTATGCACAAGATTTATGGACAAATTTTATGCAGAAAATTTATTCACATAATTTGTGCACAATATTTATGCACAACGTTTACGCACAAAGTGTATGCTAAAAATTTATGCACAAAGTTTATGGACAAAGTTTATGCACAAAGTGTATGCACAAAGTTTATGCACAAAGTCCATGCACAGAGTTTATGCACAATGTTTATGCACAACGTTTATGCACAAAGTCTATGCACAACGTTTATACACAACATTTATGCACAAATGTTATGCACAAAGGTCTTGCACAAAGTTTGTGCACAACGTTTATGCACAGGGTGTATGTACAAAGTTTATGCACAAAGTTTATGCACAAGGTTTACACACAACGTTTATGCACAAAGTTTATGCACAAAGTTTATGCACAAAGTTTATGCACAAAGTTCATGCACAAAGGTTTTGCACAACGTTTATGCACAAAGTTTATGCACAAACTTTATTCACTCAGTTTATGCACAAAGTTTATGCACAAAGATTATGCACAAAGTTTATGCACAACATTTATGCACAAACGTTATGCACAACGTTTATGCACAACATTAATGCATAAAGTTTACGCACAAAGTTTATGCACAACGTTTATGCACAAAGTTTTTGCACATAGTTTCTGCTCAAAGTTTATGCAGAAAGTTTATGCACAACGTTTATGCACAACGTCTATGCCCAAAATTTATTCACAAAGCTTATGCACAAAGTTTATGCACAATGTTTATTCACAAAGATTATGCACAAAGTTTATGTACAAATTTTATGCACAAAGTTTACGCACAACGTTTATGCACAACGTTTATGCACAAAGTTCATGCACAAAGTTTATGCAGAAAGTTTATGCACAACAATTATGCACAAAGTGTATGCACAACGTGTATGCAAAACGTTTATGCACAAAGTTTATGCAAAATGTTTGTGCACATAAGTTTATGCACAAAGTTTATGCACAAAGTTTATGCACATCATTTATGCACAAAGTTATGCACAAAATTTATGCACAATGTTTATGCACACAGTTTATGCACAACGTTTATTCACAATGTTTATGCGCAGTTTATTTACAAAGTTAACGTACAAATTTTATGCACAATGCTTATGCACAACGTTTACGCACAGATTTTATGCACATCGTTTATGCAAAAAGTTTATGCACAAAGTTTAGGCACAAAGTATGTGCACAAAGTTTATGCAGAAAGTTTATGCACAACAATTATGCACAAAGTTTATGCAGACCGTTTATGCACAAACTTTATGCACACATTTTATGCACAACGTTTATGCAAAACGTTTATGCACAACGTTTATGCACAAAGTTTATGCACAAAGTTTATGCACATAGTGTATGCACAAAGTTTAGGCACAAAGCTTATGCACAAAGTTTATGCACATATTGTATGCCGAAAGCTTATGCACAAAGTTTTATGCACAACATTTATGCACAAAGGTTATGCACAAAGTTTATGCAGAACATGTATGCACAAAATTTGTGCACAATGTTTTTTTACAATGTTTACGCACAAAGTTTATGCACAAGGTTTATGCACAAATTTTATGCACAAAGTTTATGCACAACGTTTATGAATAAAGTTTATGCAGAACGTTTATGCACAGAGTATATGCACAACGTTTATGCACAACGTTTATGCACAAAGTTTATGCAAAACGTTTATGCACAACGTTTGTGCACAACGTTTATGCACAACGTTTATGCACAACGTTTATGCACAGAGTTTATGCACAAAGTTTATGCACAAAGTTTATGCACAAGGTTTATGAACAAAGTTTATGCACGAAGTTTATGCACAAAGTTTATGCAAAAAGTCTATGCACAAATTTCATGCACAAAGTTTATGCATAAAGCTTATGCACAAAGTTTATGCACAACATTTATGCACAAAGTGTATGCACAAAGTTTAAGCACAACTTTATGCACAAAGTCTATGCACAAAGTTTGTGCACAACGTTTATGCACAAATGTTTTGCACAAAGTTTATGCACAACGTTTATGCACATAGTTTATGCACAAAGTTTATGCACAAGGTTTATGCACAAGGTTGATGCACAAAGTTTATGCACAAAGTTTATTCCTAAAGTCTATGCACAAAGTTTATGCACAACGTGTATGCACAAAGTTTATGCACAAAGTGTATGCACAACGTGTATCCAAAACTTTTATGCACAAAGTTTATGCAAAATTTTTGTGCACAAAGTTTATGCACAAAGTTTATGCACAAAGTTCATGCACATAGTTATGCAGAACGTTTTTGCACAAAATTTATGCACACCCTTTATGCACAACGGTTATGCAAAATGTTTATGCACAAAGTTTATGCACAAAGTTTATGCACAGCGTTTATCCACAAAGTTTATGCACAAAGTTTATGCACAAAGTATATGAACAAAGTTTAGGCACAAAATATATGCACAACGTTTATGCAGAAAGTTTATGCACAACATTTATGCACAACGTTTATGCAGAGCATTTATGCACAAAGTCTATGCTCAACGTTTATGCTTAAGGTTTATGCACAAAGTTTATGCATAATGTTTATGCACAAATTTTATGCACAAAGTTAATGCACAAAAGTTATGCACAAGTTTTATGCACAAAATGTATGCACAAATTCTATGCACAAAGTTTATGGAAAACGTTTTGGCACAAAGTTTATGCGCAAAGTTTATTCAAAAATTTTATGCACAAAGCTTATGCACAATTATTATGCACTACGTTCATGCAAAAATTCATGCACAAAGTTTATGCATATTGTTTATGCACAAAGTTTATGCACAACGTTTATGTACAAAGTGTATGCACAAAGTTTATGCACAAAGTTTTTGCACAAAGTTTATGCACAACGTTTATGCACAAAATGTATGAACAACATTTATGCACAAAGTTTATGCACAAAGTTTATGCACAAAGTTTATGCACAAAGTTTATGCAAAAACTTTATGCACAAACATTTTGCACAAAATTTATGCACAAAGTTTGTGCACAAAGTTTATGCACAAAGTTTATGCACAAAGTTTATGCACGAAGTTTATGCACAAAGTTCATGCACAACATTTATGCACAAAGTTTATGCTCAACGTTTGTGCAGAAAGATTATTCACAAAGTTTATGCACAACGTTTATGCACAAAGTTCTTGCACATAGTTTATGCACAACGTTTATGCAGAAAGTTTATGCACAAACGTTTATGCACAAGGTTTATGTTCAAAGTTTTTGCACATAGTTTATGTACAACGTTGATGCAGAATGTGTATGCACAAAGTTTATGCACAACGTCTATGCACAAAGTTGAGGAACAAAGTTTATGCACAAATTTTATGCACAAAATGTATGCACAAAGTTTATGCCAAAACTTTATTCACAAAGTTTATGCACAAAGTTTATGCACCACGTTTATGCACAAAGTGTATGCACAAAGTTTATGCACAACCTTTATGGAAAAATGTTTATGCACAAAGTTTATGCACACGGTTTATGCACAAAGTTTTTGCACATAGTTTATGCACAAAGTTTATGCAAAACATTTATGCACAACGTTTATGCACAAAGTTTATGCACAAAGTTTATGCACAAAGTTTATTCACAAAGTTTGTGCACAACTTCTATGCAAAAAAGCTATGCAAAAAGTTTATGCACAACATCTATGCACAAAGTTTATGCACAAAGTCTATGCACAAAGTTTATGCACAAAGTTTATGCACAACGTTTATGCACAAAGGTTTTGCACATAGTTTATGCACAACGTTTATGCAGAAGTTTTATGCACAAAGTTTATGCTCAAGGTTCATGCACAAATCGTATGCACAAGTTTTATGCACAAAGTTTAAGGAAAACGTTTATGCACAAAGTTTATGGACAACATTTATGCACAACGTTTATTCACAAAGTTAATAAATAAAGTTTATGCACAAATTTTATGCACAAAGTTTATGCATGAAGTTTATGCACAAAAATCATCCACAAAGTGTATGCACAACGTGCATGCAAAATGTTTATGCAAAAAGTTTATGTAAAATGTTTGTGCACAAAGTTTATGCACAAAGGTAATGCACAAATTTTATGCACAAAGTTATGCACAAAGGTTATGCACAACGCTTATGCACAAAGTCTATGCACAACGTTCATGCACAAATTTTATGCACGAAGGTTATGCACAATGTTTATGCACAAAGTTTATGCACAAAGTTTATGCACAAAGTTCATGCACAAAGTTTAGGCACAAAGTTTAGGCACAAAGTTTATGCACAAAGTTTATGCAAAAAGGTTATGCACAAAGCTTATGCACAAAGTTTTTTGCACAACGTTTATGCACAAAGTTTATGCGCAAAGTTTATGCAGAACATTTATGCACAAAACTTGTGCACTATGTTTATGCACAACGTTTACGCACAAACGTTATGCACAAAGTTTATGCACAAAGTTTATAAAGAAAGTTCATGCACAACGTTTATGAACAAAGTTCGTGCAGAACGTTTATGCACAAAGTTTTTGCACAAAGTTTATGCACAACGTTTATGCACAAAGTTCATGCACAAAGTTTATGCACAACATTTATGCACAATGTTTATGCACAAAGTTTATGCACAATGTTTATGCACAATGTTTATGCACAAATGTTATGCACAAAGTTTATGCACTAAGTTTATGCACAAAGGTTATGCACAAAGTTTATGCGCAAAGTTTATGCATAAAGTTTACGCACAAAATTTATGACAAAGTGTTTGCACAAAGTTTAAGCACAAGTTTATAAACAAATTCTTTGCACAAAGATTATGCACACCGTTTATGCACAAAGGTTTTTCACAACGTTTATGCACAAAGTTTATGCACAAAGATTATGCACAAAGGTTATGCACAAAGTTTATGCAGAAGGTTTATGCACAAGGTTTATGCACAAAGTTTATGCAGAAAGTGTATAAACAAAGTTTATGTACAACATTTATGCACAAAGTTTATGCACAAATTTCATGCACAACGTTTATGCACAAAGTGTATGCACAACGTTTAGGCCCAATTTTATGCACAAAGTTTATGCAAAAGGTTTATGCACAACGTTTATGTACAAAGGTTTTGCACAAAGTTTATGCACAACATTTATGCACAAATGTTATGCACAAAGTTTATGCACAAATTTTATGCACTACGTCTATGCACAAATTGTATGCACAAATGTCTAGCACAAGTTTATGCACAAAGTCTATGCACAAAGTTCTTGCACAATGTTTATGCACAAAGTTTTTGCACAAAGTTTATGCACAACGTTTATGCACAACGTTCATGCACAAAGTTTATGCACAAGGTTTATGCACAATGTTTATGCACAAGGTTTATGTACACGGTTTATGCACAAACGTTATGCACAAATTTTATGCCAAAGTTTATGTACAACGTTTATGCACACGGTTTATGCACAAAGTTGATGCACAACGTTTATGCACAATGTTTATGCACAAAGTTTATGCACAAAGTTTATGCACAAAGTTTATGCACATCGTGTATGCACATAGTTTATGCACAAAGTTTATACACAAAGTCTATGCACAAAGTTTAGGCACAAAGTATATGCACAATGTCTATGCAGAAAGTTTATGGACAATACTTATGCACAAAGCTTATGCAGAAAGTTTATGCACAAACTTCATGCAGAAAGTTTACGCACACCGTTTATGCGCAAAGTTTATGCACAACGTTTTTGCACAAAGTTTATGCACAAAGCTTATGCACAAAGTTTTTGCACAACGTTTATGCACAAAGTTTTTGCAGAGAGTTTATGCACAAGGTCTATGCACAAAGTTTATGCACAAAGTTTATGCACAAAGTTTATGCACAAAGTTTATGCACAATGTTTATGCACAAAGTTTATGCACAAAGGTTTTGCACAATACTTATGCACAAAGTTTATGCACAAAGTTTAACCACAATGTTTTTGCAAAACGTTTGTGCACAAAGTTTATGCACAACGTTTATGCGCAAAGTGTATGCACAAAGTTTATGCACAAAGTTTATGCACTAAGATTATGCACAAAGTCTATGCACAACATTTATGCACAAACCTTATGCACAACGTTTATGCACAAAGTTTATGCACAACATTTATGCACAAAGTTATTGCACAAAGTTTATGCAGAACGTTTATGCACGAAGTTTATGCACAAAGTTAATGCAAAATGTTTATGCACAAGGTTTATGCACAAAGTTCATGCACAAAGTAATGCACAAATGTTATGCACAACATTTATGCACAATGTTATGCAAAACGTTTATGCACAACGTTTATGCACAAACTTTATGCACAAAATTTATGCAAAATGTTTATGCACAAAGTTTATGCTCTAAGTTAATGTACAAAAGTTATGCACAACGTTTATGCAAAAAGTTAATGCACAACGTTTATGCACAAAGGTTCTGCACAAAGTTAATGCACAAGTTTTATGCACAACATTTATGCACAACTTTTAGGCACAACGTTTATGCACAAAGTCTATGCACAAAGTTTATGCACAAAGTTTATGCACAAATGTGATGCACAAAGTTTATGCACAATGATTATGCACAAAGTTGTATGCAAAAACTTTGTGCACAAATTTTATGAACAACGTTTATGCACAAAAGTTTATGCACAAAGTTTTATGCACAAAGTTTATGAACAATGTTTATGCAAAACGTTTATGCACGAAGGCTATGCACAAAGTTTATGCACAAAGTTTATGCACAAACTTGATGCAGAACATTTATGCACAAAGTTTACGCACAAAGTTTATGCACAACGTTTATGCACAACGTTAATGCACAAAGTGTATGCACAGAGGTTTATGCACAAAGTTTATGCACAAGGTTTTGCACAACGTTTACGCACAACGTTTATGCACAAAGTTTATGCAAAACGTTTATGCACAAAGTTCATGCACAAAGTTTATGCACAAATGTTTTGCACAAAGTTTGTGCAAAACGTTTATGCACAAAGTTAATGTACAAAGTTTATGCACAAAGTTTATGCACAATGTTTGTGCACAACGTTTATGCAAAATGATTATGCACAACGTTTATGCACAAGGTTTTTGCACAAAGTTTATGCACAAGGTTTATACACATCTTTTATGCACAAAGATTATGCACAAAGTTTATACACAAAGGTTATGCAAAAATTTTATGCACAAAGTTTATGCACAAAGTTTATGCACAAAGTTTATGCACAAAGTTTATTCAGAACGTTTATGCACAAAGTTTATGCTCAACGTTCATGCACAAAGTTATGCACAAAATTTATGCAAAACGTTTATGCACAAAGCTTATGCACAACGTTTTTGCACAAAGTGTATGCACAAAGTTCATGCAAAAAGTTTATGCACAAAGTTTATGCACAAAGAGTATGCCCAACGTTTATGCACAAAGTTAATGCACAAAGTTTCTGCACAACATTTATGCACAAAGTTTATGCACAAAGTTCATCCACAAGGTTTCTGCACAAAGTTCATGCACAAAGGTTATGCACAAAGTTTATGCGCAAAGTTTATGCACAACGTTTGTGCACAAAGTTTATGCACAGAGTTTATGCACAACATTTATGCACAGAGTTTATGCACAAAGTTTATGCACAAAGTTTATGCACAACGTTTATGCACAAAGTTTATGCACAAAGCTTATGCAAAACATTTATGCACAAGGTTTATGCACAAAGTTTATGCATAAAGTTATGCACAAAGTTTATGCACAAATTTTATGCACAAAGTTTATGCACAAAGTTTATGCACAAAGTTTATGCAGAAAGTTTATGCACAATATGTTTCACAAAGTTTATGCATAAACGTTTTGCACAAAGTTTATGAAAAAAGTTTATGCAGAAAGTTTATTCACATATTTTGTGCACAACATTTATGCACAACGTTTACGCACAAAGTGTATGCCAAAAAATTATGCACAAAGTTTATGGACAAAGTTTATGCACAAAGTGTATGCACAAAGTTTATGCACAAAGTTTATGCACAAAGTGTATGCACAAAGTTTATGCACAAGGTTTATGCACAATGTTTATGCACAACATTTATCCACAAAGTTTATGCACAAAGCTTATGTACAAAGTTGATGCATTAACTTTATGCACAAAGATTATGCACAAGTTTTATGCACAAAATTTATGCACAAACATTATGCAGAAAGTTTATAAACAAAAGTTATGCACAACACTTATATTCAAATTTTATGCACAAAGGTTCTGCACAAAGTTTATGCACGACAGTTATGCAGAAATGTTATGCACAAAGTTTATGCACAAAGTTGTTGCACAAATTTTATGCACAAAGTTTATGCACAAAGTTTATGCACAAAGGTTTTGCACAAAGTTTATGCACAATGTTTATGCAAATTGTTTATGCACAAAGTTTATGCAAAATGATTATGCACAAAGTTTATGCACAGAGGTATGCACAAAGCTTATGCACAACGTTTATGCACACAGTTATGCACAACGTTTATGCACAAAGTGTACGCACAATTCATCTACAAAACGTTTTTGCACAAAGTTTATGAAGAACGTTTATGCACAACGTTCATGCACAAAATTTATGCACAAAATTTATGCACAAAGCTTATGCACAAAGTTTATGCACAAAGTTTATGCACATTGTTTATGCAGAACTTTTATGCACAAAGTTCATGCACAAACTTTATGCACAAAGTTTATGCACAGAGTTTATGCACAAACTTTATGCACAACGTTTATGCAGAAAGTTTATGCACATCATTTATGCACAAAGTTTATGCACGAAGTTTATGCACAAAGTTTATGCACAAAGTTTATGCACAAAGTTTATGCACAAAGTTTATGCACAAAGTTTATGCACAACGTTTATGCACAACATTTATGCACAAAGTTTATGCACGAAGTTTATGCACAAAGTTTATGCACAAAGTTTATGCACAAAGTTTATGCACAAAGTTTATGCACAAAGTTTATGCACAACGTTTATGCACAGAGTTTATGCACAAAGGTTATGCACAAAGTTTATGCACAACGTTTATGCACAAAATTTATGCACAAAGTTTATGCACAAAGTTTATGCACAAAGTTTATGCACAACGTTTATACACAAAGTTCATGCACAAAGTTTCTGCACAAAGTGTATGCACAACGTCTATGCACGAAGTATATGCACAAAGTCTATGCACAAAGTTTATGCACAAAGTTTATGCACAAAGTTTAAGCACAATGTTTCTGCACAAAGTTTATGCACAAAGTTTATGCATAAATTATCTGCTCAAAGTTTATGCACAAAGTTTATGCACAAAGTTTATGCACAATTTTGCACAAAGTTTATGCACAGACTTTATGCACAAAATATATCCACGAAGTTTATGGACAAAGATTATGCAAAAAGGTTATGCTAAACGTTTATGCACAAAGTTTATGCACAAAGTTTATGCACAACGTTTTTGCACAACATTTATGCACAAAGTTTATGCACAAAGGTTATGCACAAAGTTTATGCACAACGTTTATGCACAAAGATTATGCACAAAGTTTATGCACAAAGTTTATGCACAAAGTGTATGCACAACGTTTATGCACGAAGACTATGCACAAAGTCCATGCACAAAGCTTATGCACAAAGTTTGTGCACAAAGTTTATGCACAACGTTTATGCACCAAGTTTATGCACAACGTTTATGTACAAATTTAATGCATTATGTTTATGCACAAAGTTTATGCACAAAGTTTATGCACAAATGTTATGCACAAAGTTCATGCACAAAGTTTACGCACAAAGTTTATGAACAAAATGTATGCAAAATGTTTATGCACAATGTTTATGCAAAGCTTTTATGCACAGAGTTTATGCACAAAGTTTATGCACAAAGTTTATGCACAACGGTTATGCAAAACGTTTATGCACTTACTTTATGCACAGATTTCATGCACAACGTTTATGCACAACATTCATGCAAAACAATTATGCACAAAGGTGATGCATAAAGCTTATGCACAAAGTGTTTGCACAAAGGTTCTGCACGAAGTTTATGCACAAAGTTTATGCAGAATATTTATGCACAAAGTTTATGCATAACGTTCATGCACAAAGTTTGTGCACAAAGTGTACGCATAAGGTTTCCGCACAACGTTCATGCACAAGGTGTATGCACAACGTTTATGCACAATGTTTATGCACAAATCCTATGCACAAAGTTTATGCACAAAGTTTATGCACAAAGTGTATGCATAATGTTTCCGCACAACGTTCATGCACAAGGTGTATGCACAACGTTTATGCACAATGTTTATGCACAAATCCTATGCACAAAGTTTATGCACAAAGTTTATGCACAAAAAATATGCACAATGTTTATGCACAAAGTTAATGCAAAAATCTTATGCACAAAGTTTATGCACAACGTTTATGCACAAAGTTTATGCACAAAGTTTATGCACAAAGTCTATGCAGAATGTTTATGCACAAAGTCTATGCACACAGGTTATGCAAAACGTTTATACACAACGTTTATGCACAAACTTTATGCACAGCATTTATGCACAAAGTTTATGCACAAAGGTTATGCACAAAGTTTATGCACAAAGTTTATGCACAAATTTTATGCACAAAGATTATGCACAACGTTTATGGACAAAGGTTATGTACAAAGTTTATGCAGAAATTTTATGCACAAAGTTTATGCACAAAGTTTATGCTGAACGTTTCAGCACAAAGTTTATGCACACAGTTTATGCACAAAGTTTATACACAATGTTTATGCAAAGTATTTATGCACGAAGGTTATGCAAAATGTTTATTCACAAAGTTATGTACAACGTTTATGCATAACGTTTATGCACAAAGTTATGCACAAAGTTTATGCAAAACGTTTATGCACCAAGCTTATGCACAACGTTTATGCACAAAGTATATGCACAAAGTTTATGCACAAAGTGTATGCACAAAGGTGATGCACTAACTTCATGCACAAAGTTAATGCACAGATTTTATGCACAACGTTTATGCTCAAACATTATGCACGAAGGTTATGAACAAATTTTATGCCCAAAGATTATCTACAATCTTTATGCACAAAGGTTCTGCACAAAGTTTATGCACAAAGGTTATGCAATAGTTTATGCACAATGTTTATGCAGAAAGTTCATGGAAAAAGCTTATGCACAAAGTTTATGCACAAAGTTATGCAAAACATGTATGCACAATGTTTATGCACAAAGTTATGCACAAATGATATGCACAAAGTGTATGCACAAAGGTTCTGCACAAAGGTTATGCAGAAAATTTGTGCACAACGTTTATGCACAAAGTTTATGCACAAATGTAATGCCCAGAGTTTATGCACAAGGTTTATGGACAAAGTTTATGCACAAAGGTTCTGCACGAAGTTCATGCACAAAGTTTATGCAGACAAATTATGCACAACGTTCATGCACAAAGCTTATGCACAATGTCTATGCACAAAGTTTATGCACGAAGTTTAAGCACAAAGATTATGCACAATGTTTATGCACAATTTTTATGCACAAAGTTCATGCACAACATTTATGCACAAAGTTTATGCACAAAGTTTATGCACAACGTTTGTGCACATTGTTTATGCACAAATTTTATTCACAATTTTTATGCACAAAGATTATGCCCCAAGGCTCTACACAAAGTTGATGCACAACGCTTATGCAGACAGTTTATGCACAACGTTAATGCACAAATTTTGTGCACAAAGTTTATGCATAAAGTGTATGCACAAAGGTTCTGCACAAAGTTCATGCACAAAGTTTATTCAGACAGTTTATGCACAACTCTTATGCACAAAGTTTATGCACAACTTTTAAGCACAAAGTTTATGAACGAAGTTGATGCACAAAGTTTATGCGCAGAATTCAAGCACAACGTTTATGCACAAAGTTTATGCACAAAGTTTATGCACAAACTTTATGCACAAAGTTTATGCACAACTTTTAAGCACAAAGTTTATGAACGAAGTTGATGCACAAAGTTTATGCGCAGAATTCAAGCACAACGTTTATGCACAAAGTTTATGCACAAAGTTTATGCACAAACTTTATGCACGAAGTTTATGCACAAAGTTTATGCACAAAGTTTATGCACAACATTTATGCACAAAGTTTATGCACAACGTTTATACATAAAGTTTATGCACAAAGTTTATGCACAACGCTTATGCACAACGTTTATGCACAAAGTTTATGCACAAAGTTTATGCACAAAGTTTATGCACAACATTTATGCACAAAGTTTATGCACAACGTTTATACATAAAGTTTATGCACAAAGTTTATGCACAACGCTTATGCACAACGTTTATGCACAAAGTTTATGCACAATGTTTATGCACAAAGTTCATACACAAAGTTTATGCAGACAGTTTATGCACAACATTTATGCACAAAGTTTATGCACAAATGTTATGCACAAAGTTTATGAAGAAAGCTTAGGCAGAACGTTTATGCACCTTGCTTATGCATAATGTTTATGCACAATGATTATGCACAATGTTTATTCACAATGTTTATGCACAAAATTCATGCACAAAGTTTATGATCAAAGTTTATGCACATAGTTTATGCACGAAGTGCATGCACAAAGTTTATGCACAAAGTTTATGCACAAATGTTATGAACGATGTTTATGAAGAAAGTTTATTCACAACGTTTATGCACAAAGTTTATGCACAACGTTTATGCACAAAGCTTATGCACAACATTTTTGCACAAAGTTTATGCGCAAAGTTTATGCATCAATTTTGTGCAAAAATTTTATGCACAAAGTTAGTATACAACGTTTATGCACAAATTGTATGCACAAAGTTTATGCACAAAGTTAATGCACAACGTTTTTGCAAAACGTTTATGCACAACACATATGCACAAAGATTATGCACAAAGTTTATGCACAGGGTTTATGCACAACATTTATGCAGAAAGTGTATGCACAACATTTGTGCAGAACTTTTATGCACAAAGTTTATGCACAAAGTTTATGTACAAATTTTATGAAAAAAGTCCATGCACAACGTTTATGCACAAACATTATGCACAAACATTATGCAAAAACATTATCCACTAAGTTTATACAAAAAGGTTTTGCACATAGTTTGTGCACAAAGTTTTTGCACAAATGTTATGCCCAATGTTTATGCACAAAGTTTCTGCACATCATTTATGCACAAAGTTTATGCACAACGATTATGCACAAACGTTATGCACAAATTTTATGCACAGATTTTATGCACAAAGTTTCTGCACAAAGTCTATGAAGAAAGTTTATGCACAACGTTTATGCACAAATTTGATGCACAACATCTATGCACAATGTTGTTGCACAAAGCTTATGTACAAAGTATATGCACAAAGTTTATGCACAAAGCCTATGCACAAAGTGTATGCACAATGTTTATTCACAAAGCATATGTACAAAATGTATGCACAAAGTTTATGCACAGAGTTTATGCACAAAGTTTATGCACAAAAGTTCAAAACAACGTTTATGCACAACGTTTATGCACAAATGTCATGCACAAAGTTTATGCACAACTTTTATGCACAAATGTTTATTCACAAAGTTTCTGTAGAAAGTTAATGCACAAAGTTTATGCATAAAGTTGATGCAGACATTTTATGCACAAAGTTGATGCACAACGTTTATGCAAGATGTTTATGCTCAAATTTTATGCACAAACTTTATGCAAAATGGTAATACACAAATTGTATACACAAAGTTTATGCACAAACTTTATGCACAAAGATTATGCACAACGTTCATGCACAAAATGTATGCACAAAGTTTATGCACACAGTTCCTGCACAAAGATTATGCACAAAGTTTATGCACAAAGTTTATGCACAACGTTTATGCACAAAGTTTATGCACTAATTGTATGCACAAAGTTAATGCACTAAGTTTATGCACAAAGTTTATACAGAAATTTTATGCACAAAGTCCATGCACAAAGTTTATGCACAACGTTTATGCACAAATTCAGTGCAAAAAGTTCATGCACAATGTTTATGCAAAGTGTTTATGCAGAACGTTTATGCATAAATTCTATGCACAAAGTTTATGCGCAATGGTTATGCACAAGGTTCATGCAAAACGGTTATGCATAACTTTAATGCATAACATTTTGTGCACAACTTGTATGCTCAAAGTTTATGCACAAACTTTATACACAAAGTTTATGCACCAAGTTTATGCACAAATTATATGCATAAAGTTTATGCACAAAGCATATGCAATATGTTTATGCACAAAGGTTACGCACGAGTTTTATGCATAAAACAAATGCAAAACGTTTCTTCCCAAATTTTATGCAAAATGTTTATGCAAAAAGCTTATGCACAAAGTTTATGCAAAGAGTTTATGCTAGTGTTCCCAAACCATTTCTACCCCCCTCCGACTCTCTGTGACTTGTGTTGTGAGTTCTCAATATTGACCACATGAAGTGAAATTCTTTGGTCATGGTCAGTGACGTATGCATACTTTGGTTGGTCACTGTGCATTGTAGCCACGCTGTGCCACTACATATTAAAGGTATCTGTACATGCTAGCCGATAACTAGTATTCACAAACCATTGTTTGCCACTGTGACCATTTGTGGCTCGTGTAATGAGTTGTCAAAGTTGACCACACATTATGACATTCTTTGGTCATGGTCAGTGACATAGGCCTACTTTGGTTCGTCATCGTGCATGGTATCCACACCGTGCCACTACCTATAGCACATCTTTATACTAGCTAGTTGATATCTAGTATTTCCAAACTATTTTTTCCCCCTCTGAACATTTGTGACTCGTGTTATGAGTTGTCTATGTTGACCACAAATAGTGGAATTATTTTGTTATAGTCAGTGTCCATGCATGCTTTGGTTGGTCATTGTGCATGGTACCCACACTGTGGCACTACACATTGAAGGTCTCTGTACTTGCTAGTTGATAACTAGTACTCAAAAACCATTGTTTCCCCCTCTGACCATTTTTGACTCGTGTTATGAGTTGTCAAAGTTCACCACATAAAGTGACACTCTTTGGTCATGGTCAGTGACATATGCCTTACTTGGTAGGTCATTGTACATGGAAGCCACACCGTGCCACTACTTCTTGAAATTCCTTGTGCTTGCTAGTTGATACCTAGTGTTCCCATACCATTGTTTCCCCCTGTGACCATTTGTGACTCCTATCATGAGTTCTCAGCGTTCACCACACACAGCGTATTTCTTTGCTCAACGGCAATACATATGCCTACTTTGGTCGGTAATTGTGCACGGTAGCCACACCGTGCTACTACTGATTGTACATTGTCGTACTTGATAGTTGAAAATTGATATTCTTAGACGATTGTTTCCCCCTCTGACCATTTATGACTCGTGTTATGGGTTGTGAACATTGACCACCCATGTTGAAATTCTTTGGTCATGGTCTGTGACATATGCCTATTTTGGTTGTTCGGTGTGCATAGTAGCCACACCGTGCCACTAAGTATTGAAGTTCTTTTTCCTTTCTAGTCGTAACAGAGGCTTTTCAAACCATTGTCTCTCCCTCTGACCATTTGTGACTCGTATTATGAGTTGTCAACGTTGACGACACATAGCGGACTTCTTTGGTCATATTCAGTGACGTATGCATCCTTTGGCTGGTCACTGGGCACTCTAGCTACACCGTGCCACTACTTGTTGAAGTTCTTTGTACTTGCTAGTTGATAACTAGTGTTCCCAACCCATTGTTTCCTCCTTTGACCATTTGTGACTCGTGTTATGAGTTTTCAACGTTGACCACATGGTGTGAAATTCTTTTGGTCATGGTTAGTGACATATGCCTACGTTGGTTTGTCACTGTACATGGTTGCCACGCCGTGTCACTACGTATTGAAGGTCTTTGTGCTTTCTAGCTGATAGCTAGTGTTCTCTAACCGTTGTTACCCCCATCTTACTATCTGTGACTCGTGTTGTGAGTTTTCAACATTGACCACATGAAGTGAAATGTTTTGGTCATGGCCAGTGACATATGCATACTTTGGTTGGTCACTGTCAATGGTAGCGACACTGTGCAACTACATATTGAAGGTATTTGTACTTGCTAGTCGATAACTACTAGTCACAAACCATTGTTTCTGACTCTGACCATTCGTGACTCGTGTTATGAGTTGTCAAAGTTTACCACACTTAGTGACATTCTTTGGTCATGGTCAGTGACATATGCCTACTTGGGTTGGTCATCGTGCATGGTATCCACACCGTGCCACTACCTATAGCAGATCTTTGTACTAGCAAGTTGATATGTAGTGTTCCCAAACTATTGTTTCCCCCTCTTACAAATTGAGACTCGTGTTATGATTTGTCAATGTTGACCACACATAGTGTAATTCTTTCATCATAGTCAGTTGCACATGCATGCTTTGGTTGGTCATTTTGCATGGTAGCCACACTGTGCCAATAAATATTGAAGGTCTTTTACTTGGTAGTCGATAACTAGTATTCACAAACCATTGTTTCCCCTGTGACCATTTCTGGCTCGTGTTATGAGTTGTCAATGTTGACCGCACATAGTGACATTCTTTGGTTATGGTCAGTGACATATGCCTACTTTGGTTGGTCATTGTACATGGTAGCCACACCGTGCCATTATTTATTGAAGGTCCTTGTGCTTGCCAGTTGATACCTGGTGTTCCCAAACCATTGTTTCCCCCTCTGACCATTTGTGACTCCTATTATAAGTTGTCAACGTTGACCACACACAGCGGATTTCTTTGGTCAAAGACAGTACATTTGCCTACTTTGGTTGGTCATTGTGCCTTGTAGCCACACTGTGCTACTACTGATTCAAGGGCGTTGTACTTGCTAGTTAAGAACTGAGATTCCCAGACCATTGTTTCCCCTCTGACCGTTTGTGACTCGTGTTATGGTTGGTGAACGTTGACCACCCCTATTGAAATTCTTTGGTCATGGTCAGTGACATGTGCCTAGTTTGGTTGTTCGGTGTGCATAGTAGCTACACCGTGCCACTACGTATTTAAGTTCTTTGTCATTTCTAGTCAATACATAGGATTCCCAAACCATTTTCCCTCCTTCTGACCATTTTGGACTCTTGTTATGAGTTGTCAATGGTGACCACACATAGTTGACTTCTTTGGTCATAGTCAGTGACGTATGCATCCCTTCGTTGGTCACTGTGCATGCTAGCCACACCATGCCACTACTTGTTGAAGGTCTTTGTACTTGATTGTTGATAACTAGTGTTCTCAACCCATTGTTTCCCCCTATGACCATTTGTGACTCGTGTTATGAGTTTTCAACGTTGACCACACACTGTGAAACTCTTTTGGTCATAGTTAGTGACATATGCCTACATTGGTTTGTCACTGTACATGGTTGCCACGCCATGTCACTACGTGTTAAAGGTCTTTGTGCTTTCTAGTTGACAGCTAGTGTTCCCAAACCATTGTTACCCCCCTCTGAATATCTGTGACTGTTGTTGTGAGTTTTCAACATTCACCACATGAAGTGAAATTCTTTGGTCATGGTCAGTGACATGTGCATACGTTGTATGGTCAATTTGCATGGAAGCCACACAGTGCCACTTCATATTGAAGGTCTTTGTACTTGCTGGTCGATAACTAGTAGTCACAAACCATTGTTTCCCACTCTGACCATTTGTGACTTATGTTATGAGTTGTCAACGTTTACCACATATAGTGACGTTCTTTGGTCATGGTCAGTGACAAATGTCTACTTTGGTTGGTCATCGTGCATGGTATCCACATCGTGTCACTACCTATAGCACATCTTTGTACTAGCTAGTTGATATATAGTATTTGAAAACTATTTCTTCCCCCTCTAAACAGTTGTGACTCGTGTTATGAGTTGTCAAGTTGACCAAACATAGTGGAATTCCTTCGTCATAGTCAGTGGCACATGCATGCTTTGGTTGGTCATTGTGCATGGTAGGCATACTGTGCCACTACTTATTGAAGGTCTTTTCACTTGCCAATCAAAAACTAGTATTCACAAAACATTGTTTCCCCCTCTCACCATCTTTGACTCATGTTATGAGTTGTCAAAGTTGACCACACACAGAGACACTCTTTGGTCAAGGTCAGTGACATATGCCTACTTTGGTTGGTCATTGTACGTGGTGGCCACACCGTGCCACTACTTATTGAAGGTCCTTGTGCTTGATAGTTGATACCGGGTGTTCCCAAGCTATTGTTCCCCCCTCTGACCATTTGTGACTCGTTTTATGAGTTGTCGGGGTTGACCACAAATAGCGGATTTCTTTGGTCAAAGGCAGTACATGTGCCTCCTCTGGTCGGTCATTGTGCATGGTAGCCACACCGTGCTACCATTGATTGAAGGTCGTTGTACTTGCTAGTTGAAAACTGATATTCCCAGACCACTGTTTCCCCCTCCAACCATTTGTGACTTGGGTTATGGGTTCTGAACGTTGACCACCTATATTAAAGTTTTTTGGTCATGGTCAGTGACAAATGCCTAGTTTGGTTGTTTGGTGTGCATAGTAGCCACACCGTACCACTACATATTGACGTTCTTTGTCCTTTCTATTCCATACGTAGGGTTCTCAAACCATTGTCTCTCCATCTGACCATTTGTGACTTGTGTTATGACTTGTCAATGTTGACCACACATAGTGGACTTATTTGGTCATATTGAGTGACGTTTGCATCCTTTGGTTGGTCAGTGTGCACGCTAGCCACACCGTGCCACTTCTTGTTCAAGGACTTTGTACTTGCTAGTTGATGACTAGTGTTCCCAAACCATTGTTTCCCCGTCTGACCATTTGTGACTCGTGTTATGAGTTTTCAATGTTGACCACACACTGTGAAATTCGTTTGGTCATGGTCAGTGACATATGCCTACTTTGGTTGGTCACTGTGCACGGTAGCCACACAGTGCCTCTACGTATTGAAGGTCTTTGTACTTGCTAGTCAATGCCTAGTGTTCCCAAAAATTTGTTTCCCCCTCTGACCATTTGTGATTCGGATTATGAGTTGTCAACGTTGACCACACCTAGTGAAACTCTTGTGGTCATGCTCAGTGACATATGCATACCTTGGTTGGTCATTTTGCATAGTAGCCATGCCGTGCCACTACTTATTGAAGGTATTTGTACTTGCTAGTTGATACCTAGTACTCAAAAACCATTGTTTCCCACCTCTGACCATTCGTGACTCATGTTAAGAGTTGTCAACGTTGACCCATCATGGTGAAATTACTTGGTTATGGTCAGTGACACATGCATACTTTGGTTGGTCATTGTGCATGTTAGCCACACCGTCCCACCACTTATTGAAGATATTTGCACTTGCTAGTTGGTATCTAGTATTCCTAAACCATTGTTTCCCCCTCTAACAATTCGTGACGCATATTATGGAATGTCTACGTAGACCATACATAGCAAAATTCTTTGGTCATGGTAAGTGGCACATGCCTAATATGGTTGGTCATTGTGCATGGTAGCCACATAGTGCCACTACTAATTGAAGGTCTTTGCACTTGGTAGTCGATAAATAGAAAAAGGTTTCTCTCTCAGTCACCAGGTCGGTTTTTGTTGATTTGTTGCGGGTAGGAGCCTTCACTGGAATACTCCCTCCCACCCCCCTAAAGGGATGTTCCGTGGACAACCTGGAGGACAGATTTATGACCGTATAATGACACCCCCCTCACCCTCCCCTACGGCTTAGGCTCGAAGGTAGAGTTGAGGTATCACAACACGGACCCCCCCCCCC